>PVKS010000671.1:0-101638 GCA_004027875.1 Aplodontia rufa | reverse complement strand
ATTTGGTCTTGTTATTTTATTTAAGGAGATTGATTGGTGATTGGTAGGAGCAGTTATAAGAAGTTTATTCAACCATGGTTCGCTTTAGCCAGGCTATATTCATGGATGATAGATAATAATTTCTGTCCTATTAAATGAAAAAACTTCTCACTGGAGGAATAAAGCAGGCCCTTCTTTACATGTAAAAAAATTGTATATATGTATGTGTGTGTGTGTGTGTCTGTGTGTGTGTGTATGTATATTTAAGTCAATAAGTGAGCGTTTTAAAAAGTTGTTCCAGGATTTCTATGGATGGAAAGAATCGAAGATGTCTGAAGTTTGCTGTCATATCTTTGGAAATGATGATATTAAGCCATCTCAGAGAGATACAATTTTACATACAAATAAAAAATATAGTGAAATATGTACATATCCAATATTCCCCTTTTGCTCAGTTTTCATTGTTGATCATGTAAATAAAAATTGGTGCTTCAGACTTTGGACTTCTTTCTGGAACACGAAGCAGTGAGAGCCATAAAGGGCAGCCAAGGTCAGAGCACTGGGCAGAGGTTAGCTGACTATTCAGGGAGGGAGTCTCTTTAAAAATATTCTTTCTACAGGGAGGTATTTACTAAGAAAAATTCGGGGCATTTGTGAGCTAAGGCAATGTGGATGAAGCAATATCTGATTTTTAATCTAAGTCTAGGCTCTCCTCAGGAGCATTTTGGGCCTGCTTTGCTGCCCTGACTATTATCAGTGGACTCGTGAAGTAATGAACAGCACTCTTGACCTGCTATCTGTGAAACCTGATTGGAAGCCTGGAATAGAGAATTTCTGTAGCTGTTTTTTGAAGGAAAATGAAGGGGAAGGCATTGAATACTTACTCTGCGCTAGACAGAGTCACCATATTTAATTCTTCACCAAAGCTTACGAAGTAAGTTTCTTCAATTCCTTTGTTCTTTTATTTATTAAACAAATATTTAGTGAGTGCCTTCCATGTGCCAGGCCCCATGTAAAGATCTGGGTGCTCAGAACCATACAGTTCTCATGTATTTCATCATTCATTCCTTTAATCAAAGTCTAAGGAATTTGGAGCAGTTGACTATTTCCACAATAAAACTAGTGTCTAGGAAGGTAATAAAATACGCAAGAGGTAGGGTGGATGGAAGAAGAGGAAACAATCTGCTTCTTCTTTTTTTTTTTTCTGCCTTTTCACCTGAAGCAAGGGAATGTAGAGGAAAAAGCAAAAACCCAGCTCCTCTGATGTTCTAACTGCCTATAGCGGACTTCACAGTCACCTCTGTTACCCAATAATACTTGCCCTCTGAAAGTTGCTCTTAATCACACTCCACTGAACTTTATTTCAAGATCAGTCTGTCTATTGCATGGGACTGATCTCCTTCCAGACTGGAGATGGGAAATGTCAGCCCTCCTGTCAACATCCCTAACATTTAAATTCTTGGGATACCGCAGACACTCCAAGAGAACAGACAGAAATTGGCTGTGTGTACACATCACTCTCTCCAACCCGCTGGGAAGGGGCAAGGAGAGCGCTTCTCAACTGGTTTCTAATAGCAAAGTAGGCTGATAAAGAAGATGCACATCAGAAATAATTTCCTTGCTAAAGGGTTTAGTGGGCATATTTAAAACAGAAGGAATTATGTACTTGTGTGTGTGTGTGGGGGGGGATTCAATTGAATCCTAAGAAAGCAATTCTTATAATCATATATGTCAGAAAGGACCAAGTATTCTGGGCTTTGGAGATTCAGGACTGATCTTTAACAAACTGATGCCAAATTTGCTGATACATGAAGACTGCATTTGCTCAAATGGGTACGTTTTAGGATGTCATAAATGTTACACTCTGCAAGATTTCTGTAGCTGTCACATCACAGCATGAAAGTCCTTTTCAGATTGTTGACATACCTGAAAATGCATTTCTGCAGAAGTCTGTCCTTCAGCCTGGCTCGATGCAGTAGTCAGGGAATGAATATCACTTTCATGGTAAAATGATCCTGCCCCTGTCATTATATTTTAACGTGTGAACTTGTCCTGTGATTTCACATGCCTGGATGCTCCTAAGCTGACTCATAAGAAAATTTTGAGGTTGTTTGCTTTGCCACCAAGATTCATCCTGAGACTCTCTGGTAAGCAGGGATGAATGCTTTGATCTGATTAGCAGTACTTATTGTAATTTGTGGAGTACTAAAATTAAGCCTGGCGACAGAATACAGGGGCAGAGGGATTTGTGCCGCTGACTTGGGGACTGCCAGAGACACACAGACAGGCAGGGAACAGGTGAAGCAGATTGGAGGGAGAGTTGCCATTTCAGACCTGATATGAAAAATGTCCAGGATGAGGTTTTGAAGGACTTGAAAGGGGCTGGTGGTGATCTTAGAGTACAATATTACAGAAAAAGGCTGGGAGAGGGAGGGAGCTGTTTTCTCAGGAGACTAAGACCTGAAGAGATTGCTCAGGAGGTACTGTATTTGTCACAGCAAGAATAATCAGCATGTTGGCATTTGGACTCCGGTGACAGGGATGAAAATGAGATTCTGTGAAAGATATATCAGAATCAATAGGCAGGAGCTTGACTCTGGCAGGAAGGATGAAACAACAAAATTGAGACAATTTGCTGAAGAAAGTGAAATTGCCAATAATTGCTTTAAACTGAGTATGTCCCACCATTGGGGGCGGTGGGGGAAGTGGGGTGCTCAGCAGCAAGAAGGGTGAGCTCAGTCTTCTTTGTGTTAACTTTGAGCAGCTGGTGAGGCCTCCTAGTGAGAAGGCAAGGAGAGAGAGTTGGATAGATTACTGCCCAGAGGGAGAAAATGTCTTTCAGATTTGTATGGCCATTGTGTTGAGCACACAGAATTACCTTTTCTTTTATAACTTAACATGACTCGATGCGACCTTCTTCTCCTGTGCTACTATTGCAGATGATCAAGACTGAGCCATGGGTGAGAAAGTTTGTAAGAGGTTTGCACTTGGTGACATGATTCAGCAAAGCTCTGTCAAATAAAAATAGGCATGGAATCCATGGCTTCTTGAGGCCAGCCCGATGTGACTTCTGGATTTCTATTTATCAACAGGCTATGTATTGGTGCAGCTGCAACAAATTGGATGCATTATTATTTGCATGACAGCCAGAGAATGCCCATCTCACACAGGGCCGGTGATAAGTGTCAAATCATGATAATACCAATAATTCTTCCCTTCCTGAGGCGAACCTACGGGGGAACTCCAAATGCATCAAATAATCATCCACAAAATGCTCTAATAAGTTAGGAAGGGAGGCGAAGCTATTTTCCCCTATTATCTTGGGGGTGAAGACACAGGTTAAGTGAATTTCTCAAGGTCATACAAGAATGACAACTGGACTTCTTCTCACCTATCATGAAAACTGGATTTTCTTAGATTTGATCTTATTTCCTGTATGAATAATGTGCACTGAAACCTGTATATGGAGACCACCTGCTCAATCCAATCTCAGGGAGCTTCTAACATGCATTAAATGGGAATAGGACCTTTCTCAGGGGCCAGAAAGATCACTTCTTAGAGGAAAATAAATCCTTAATGGGAAACATACCCTGAGGCTGCTGGGGGCCTGGGGAATACAAGGTCTCTGGGTGACGCCTGAGTCAGTTTTCATGTACAAACACATGGGCATGCACTCACACACACTTACAGTTTTTTCTCTCTTAAATTGTTTTAAAAGCTCATATAGTTCTGTAAGAGTTGAAGTCACCTGTAGAACCCCGGGATCTCATTTCATATGCTACCTTAAAGGTCACTTGAGAGTCAATTAAAAAAAGCTTCTTACAGGACAGAACACATCAGTGCAGAGCCAGGAGAAGGAAATGGAAGAGGCCATCTCCAGACAGGCATATGAATGTGGAGCTTAAAGAGAGGAAAAATGGCAAAGTGCCAGAATTTGGAAAAACAAATGCTGCCTGTTAGGACAGAGAGGCCTGGGGCAGTGTTAGTGGTTTATGGAAAGGCCACTATGCCAGTAATAGCCATTGTCAAAATTGGATTCAATTTAGCAGTAAGACAGTAACTAAATGCTATGGTCATTTTTGAACGTAAACTTTAATATACATATATTCAAAGACAAGATGGTTATCCCAAAGCCTTTTAGGAAACAGCGTGTGTGATTATGAAGGAAGATAGAATTTTCATTATTTTAAATTAGTTTTCAGATACTGTTTAGGCCTGTCTCTTGGAATTACTTCCGTCTATCTTCCCCAACTCATACCTTATCTGCAGTTCTACGTGAATAATGTGTATTGAGACTCATATTAAGAGGCTACCTGCCGGATCCAACTCAGAAAGCAGATTGTGGATATTAAGCGTAATACTACTTCTTTATGGTGACAATAAACATTTTTATAGGAAAATAGACCTTTAATTTTTTTTAAAAAGAAAGCTGGTATTTCCACTTCTTATTTGATCTCTGGGGAGAAGGATGTCTCCTATTGACTATTGCAAAAATCTGCCAGAGGATAACAAATCTTGCACACATTAAAGCTCAGTTTCCAGACAAAAGTCTTAAAATTTACTAGTTCTTACATTTATGCTTTCATTCCTTTTTGTTATTTATTTAGGGAATTTAAGAATAATAGAGCCTCCATCACAGTAATTTAAGAGCCATTTGGTGTAAAATACCAAGCAAGTGGGAGAACAGTGAAGTTAGATCTTCCTGAAGTTTTCAACACTGTTGGCATGTCCTAACACATATGTGGGATCATTGGTATTGTCTTCTAATTTTGTAGCTCCGTCCCCACCCCCGCTGGACTAGATGCTCTTCTGCGGAAGAGCAGGCTGCACAGTACCTTAGAAATGAATGAGCCCCGATTTGCCATATTTTTTCTGATGTCCAGAGGGTCAGGATATGGGGGCAATGACTGGTTTGAATCTCTGTTCCACCTCTGATTCCCTGTGTGACTGTGGACAATTGATTTAGTCTTTCTGTACCTGAGTTTCTTCATCCCCCAAATGGGGAGCCAGGTATGGTGGCAGAGGCCTGTAAACCTAGTGGCTTGGGGGGCTGAAGCAGGCGGATCACAAGTTCAAAGCTGGCCTCATCAACACAGAGAGGCCCTGAGCAACTTAGTGAGAATCTGTCTCAAAAAACAAAACAAAACAGAAAAACAATAACAAAAACAAACAAACAAACAAAAAAACAAAACAAATGAAACAGCTGAGACAGTAGCTTAGTGGTTGAGTGCTTTGGGTTCAATCCCTGGAGCCAAACAAAACAAAAGAAGTGAGGAAAATATTAGTGCCTATCTCCTATGACTGTTGGGAGGATTCAAAGTGTTATCAAGTGTGTGGTATAGAACGTTTGTGGTTGTGTTTGCTATGATTACTGTCATCATCACAATTACTTACATCTGGCTTGACTGCTTTTTAATGGTGTGTCTTTTGGTAATTTTCCGGAGCTCTGGAGTCTTTCTGGCCTGTGGCTGCCCTTATTTTCCTTGGGCGAGTTTGTTGTGCTGAACCTAAGTACCACTATAAAATAAACTTCAAAGGCTACAAAGAGCTGCTTGATTAATACATAGCATTGAAAATTCCAACAAATAGCTGGTCGAAGGCCGCTGGTCAAAGCCAGATTTTGCTCTTCAGTATCATAATGAGGATTTTACTGATAAACCATGGTTAAGTCGGAGCTTTGATATTTGCATAAACACACTCACACTCACATGTGGAAGATGCTTTTTGGGAACTGGAAGAAACTCCAAGTAAAATTTCTTGAACGAGGGGATCACAAGCCACCAAAAGTGTGTCTGTGTCTTTGTGCCATGGTGCAGCCCTCACACAGGTGCTGGGATGACATTTCTTTCTTGGGAAAGCACAGCTGTATCCATGGTCATAGTGTTGGTGGACAGAACTTCTTCAGAGCCAGCTGAGAAGTGGGAGGGTTTGTTTTCCCCTCTCAGGACCCTTGCTCCAGTTTGTACCTTCATTCAGCAACCCCCACCCTGATCATCCCTCAGGAAGTATCCAGGGCTCTGAATCTGTTTTGATCTCATTTTCTCATCAAAACTGACCTGCTTTCTAGTCTGCCCCTAAGGACTCTGCACTCTGCTAGGAATAATCTGATAAACTAAATAGAGTTGTCATGGAATATTGTGTGTGTGTGTGTGTGTGTATGTGTGTGTGTGTAAAAGCACAAGTTACAGAGGTCTCAGAAAACACTAATGATTGAGTCTGTTAAGCTCCTGGATTTAATTTACATTTTAGCAAATGTCTGTGAAGACTTAATATAAAAGAAAGAATAATATGGAGAGTCATAATGTCAGAATCTGTAAAGGAAACTCATTCAATGAAGGTGTCTCTACCATCTCTCAAGTCCTGTGGTAGCTGCATGACTGGTTCAAATAGCATGTTAGCTTTGAAAACAACATTAGATATCAAATGTTGCACAGGCCAAGTCCAAAATCCTGGATTGATTTAAGCTGTATGGCTACTGGTTAAAACTTTTGAAATGTCTTCTTCCTGTAAGAGACATTGAAGATGTTCAGGAGGCAGTGTGAATAGTGAGTGGCAGGGTGGGGAAGCTAGATCCGGGCTTGCCATCGTAGATTCTGTATTCAGGTAATCGAGGAACGTGACATGTACCCCATCCAGTTCCCAGCATCCAGTCAAAGGCAGTAGTCTAAAGAAATTTCAGGCTGCCTTTCATCTCTTCCAGCTATGGTCCAGGACCATTTAGTTAGATCAATTGGTTTTTAAGTCAGTTCTCACATTTACCAGCTGAAAGAATTTGGATAGGTTATTTAAATTCTCTCAGTTTTCTAACCTGTGAAATGAAGATAATAACATTGTGTTAACTTTCCATCACTTTAACAACTATTTGAGATAATCAACTTACATAAAGAGAAAGGGTTTATTCTGGCTCACAGTTTTGGAGGTTTCAGGCCAGGAGGAATTGGCCCCGTTGCTTTTGGGTGTGTGACGAGGCAGCCTTTCATGGTGAGGGCACATGGCAGTGAAAACTGCTTATCTCGTGGCCAGGAAGCAAAAGAGAGGAAGGGACTGGGGTGTTACAGTCACCATTTAGGACATGTCTAGTCAGTAACCTAGGAACCTCCCAGTAGTCTCTACCTCTTTTTTATTTTATTTTTTTGTTGGTGCAGTATAGTTGTACATAATGATGGGATTTGTTATCATTTATTCATAGATGCACACAATACAGCAATATAATTTGGCCAATATTCCCCCCCTCCCCTTGTCAGCATGCCCCCACCTTCTTCCTCCTGTCCCCTTGTTCCTTTAGGCCCCACCTCTTAAAGGTTCATGATTTTCCAAGAGTGCCACTGTAGGCCAAGCCTTTAACACATGGGCCATTAGGAGACATTTAAGAGCCAAACTATAGCAAACATCTAACTCAGCATTGTTGAATGAATGAGATAACCCAGATAAGCTGACTAATGCATTGTTAGGCATTCCCATAATGTTAATTTCACCTCCCATACAGCCAGTTCTCTCATGGCAGAGATGAGTGTTTGGGAGATTAAATGATGTATTGTCATCTCAACACTCATGTATTCCTCTGTGGCACTGAACTCCCTTTTACAAATTGTGGCTCATTGGACAAAGTTAATCCTCAACAAGTCCATTCTTTATCCATGTATTTTCCAGAAAGGACATGATTCACTCAACAAGTTCTTCTCAGGTCTCGGAGAGATGTGAGCTTTCAGACCATCAACTTCTAACAAATTATGTCCAACACAAGCATGGTAATTTTGTGACAATTGTCCCTCTGCTGAAAGTTGAAATGAGAAGACCAAATATATAATTTTCGTGTTTCAACTTTCCTGAACCACATTATTATCTTTAAGTAGAAAATAATGTACAAACAAAATGGTTAGGTACTCTCCCCTCCCACACCCCGTTCCTGTTAGGTCTCTTCAAAACTCTTAGTCTTCCTGCTGTCTAGAAAATGCTGCTTTCATATATTAAGGGCCAAAGTTTCAGTTGGCCTTCTTTCCTTTTCCTCTTGTTATTTACAGGTGCTGATTCTAAACGCAGAAATTCCAATTTACTAGCGTAATTACCCAATTTATATGCACAAAGGTGGGCTGCCACTCACAAAAATTAATGCAGCCCCAAATGCTGCAGGTAAGGCCAGTTCAAATATGATTCTCACTTAACACATTCAGACCTGGCTGGGAGCTCCACTGGCTGAATTATTTTAGTTATGCCATATATCTTAATTTTATGTTAGTATGTTTATTACCAACCTGATTGTCCACAGGGGAATCTGGATTAGATTTCCTGGGCAGTGGCGCGCTTCACTGGGTTCTTTGGGAAGGTGATATGATATGATGGTTGTAATTTTTGCAAACTGAGTGATGTGCAAATCCCCAGGTTTGGAGGACCTGGGAGGAGGAGTCTGCCATTGAAGCATTGAGCATGCTGGGAACATGGCCTGGCCATGTGGAAGGGAAATGAATCTAGTAGGTGGTGGATACATAAAAAAGATACTAGTTTCTCAAGGATGTTGGGAATGGTTTAATGCTCATATTGACTGAGATGCCTTAAGATTCTGAAATTGCATAAGAAAAAATTCAGGTGGTTCTTGACTGGAGGAAGAGGTGATTTAAGAATTCCTTCTAGGGAGCAAGCATTCATTATCCTTGGTAGGGACATGGTGTTTGATGGCAGGACCTTTGTTCAGGATGGCTAGATCGGGATTTTAGTATTGAATATTAACATAGTTGACAATTTTAACTATATAAGATGGCCAGTTAATAAAAGATACACAAAATAGCATGTTCTAAGGAATGTTTTTCTCTGATAAATTTCTATTTCTCTCTCTTATTTGATCTGACTGGTTCTATCTAGGATGTTGGTTCTCCCTTGTTCTACTATTCTGATAACAATAAGAGAAAGCAGAGGGGTGTCTCAAAACCTGGATCAATGCAGCAGTGGTAGGGGGCAGGAGGAAAACCATTTCTCCTGGGAACCACATGGATGGACACTTGTAAAGTCACACTCATGAAATGCCATTAAAGGACGGCATCATTTCACCCTGGATGCTATTTTGCATCTGGACTGCGCTCACTGGTGCCCAGTGATGACAGGGGTGACATGGCAGCTCATCAAATGACAGTGGAGTGGATTCCATAACCCTGAAGTTATGCAGCTCTCCTATCTGCTCCCAGTTTCCATCTATTAAAAGCTGCTTGATACTATAGTAAGTTTCTATCTTCGTTCCTGGCAAGAATTTTTAAGCTCTTAAAACTACTTGCCATTTAGGTAGGCAAGAATCCAAAGGGTGAGGCTTGAAATAACCAGACTACTGGATTTGTATGTTGAGTGGCCGGTGAAGAGACAATGTCCCCTTTTCTCCTTATACCTTTCTCTTAACTTTCTTTTTTCCCATTTGGTTCACCCCCATGTGGCCTTAGTGCCTCTCATTTATTCAACAATCTGTATAAATTTAACATCTAATGATTAATGATTTCCCTGCCAATTTTCAGGAGACAATTGCTCTAAAACATTGCTGATATCAATAACATATTTAAAAGTCTAATTTAATGGTAACATGCATGTTTTTTGATTCCCTTTGATTTGCCTTATTTTTTTTGCATCAACTTAGGAGATTTTTCATCTGCAGTCTTTTTTGATTCTTTCCTGACTCTCCATGTATGGGCATCCTTGACTCCTTAAGAAGGGAAATATGGTAATAAGAAAGGGTGAAGTACAGAACATCAGAGTGCGCCCTTTTTACTCTGGCAAGACAAAGATGTTAACATGACTGGCAGTGTTAAAAGCAAGCTCTCAAACTGGCCTGTTTATCTTCACTGGTCACATTGGAGGAATTTATTCTATCCCACTTTCCTGATAGGGAAAGTGAATTCCAAACCTGGTGCCAATACTTTGAAGGTTTTGGGAAAAGTAAATACTTCAGTACATGCAAATAATCCTTTCTTGCTATAAGAAAAAAATATCTATTAATGGAATAAAAATTGGTGTGCAAATAGTTCCCTAAAGTGAGGCAGTAAAAAAATGACACGATGCCTTGTACAAAGGCTCCCACCCCCTTGTAAGTGTCCTGAGTCACTACAAATATTGTTTGCTCTCCAGAGAAAACTGTTTGTGGGATGTGAATTTATCCATCATGGATCCTGGGAAATAGTGACTGAGTAGAGGAATTCCCAATTCATAAAATGATTCCATTTCATCACAGTTAGAATGGCTATTATAAAAAACAAACAAAACAAAACGAAAATATAACAAAACTCTGGTGAGGTGTGGAGAATAAGGAACTCTTACACACTATTGGTGGGAATATAATTTTGTGTTGTCTTTATGGAAAACAGCACGGAGATCCATCAGAACAAAAAAACAAAACAAACAACAATGCTAAACAGAACTACCACTCTACTGTTCGTCACTGTTGGCTACTCACAATTGGCAATATATCCAAAGGAAATGAAATCAGCACACCAAAGAGACACCTGCATGCCCATTTCTATTGCAGCAATATTCACAATAGCTAATATATGGAATCAGCCCAGGTGCCCAGCATCTGATGAATGGCAAAAGAAAATATGACATTTATATACAATGGAGCATTATTTAGTCATAAAGAAGAATAAAATCTTGTCATTTTCAACAAAATGGGTGGACTGGGAGGGTATTATGTTAACTGAAACAAGCCAGATGAAGAAAAACAAAGACTACGTAGTCTCTCTCATGTGAGGAAGCTAAAAAAAAAAAAAAAAAAAGTGGACCTGAAACTAGAATAGTGATTACTAGACATTAGGAAGGATGCATGTGTGGGAAGGAGGAGGCAGGTAGAAAATGGGTGGTTGGATTTTATCAGTGCATGCTACATGTGCATATGGAAATATCACACTAAACACCATCAGTATGTACAATTAATACATGTTAACAAAATAATAGTAATTTTAAAAGACTAGAGAGATGGTACATTTGCTTCTTTCCTTTGTTTTCAGAATGTGGCATAATAGGAAATATATATATATATATATATATATATATATATATATATATATATATCTTTGTCCTTGGTTCTTGATACAGAGTTCCTAAAACCCTTTGATAGGATTGCTTTTTGTTGTTCATAGTAAGCCCCTTTGATCACATCTGAAATTATACAAATGAGGGAACTTGGATGAGGGGTCCCCTAGGTAGCCTAGATGGGTCTGGTAACCAGAAAGACCAAGTGGTGAGAAGGTTGGAAATTTCAAGCCACTTCTGGGAAGGGGTTGCAGTAAGGCTGGAGATCCAGTTCAATACTCTTTTAACAAGATTAGATGTGCTTCTGATGTGCAGAATACATGGAAGTGCTGGGAGGGTGGAGTAGCTAAGGAGGGTTTGGAAGCTCCAGGCCCCCATACTTTGCCATGTCCATCTCTTCATTTGGCTCTTCATTTGCATATTTTAGAATACCCTTTATGATAGGCCAGCAAAACAAAACAAAACTAAACTAAACTAAACTGTTTCCCTGAGTTCTGTGTGTGGGCTGTTCCAGAAAGTTATTGAATCCAAGGAGAGATATTTTGTGAGACCCCCAATGGAATCTGAAGTGGGAGCAGTCTTATGGGACTGAGTCTTCAACCTGTGGGTCTGACACTATTTCCAGGTAGATGGTGCCAGAATCGTATTGAATTGTAGGATACTCCCTAGAGAACTGATTGGTGTATTGATGAAAAAAGTCCTATATTTGGTCACAGAAGTTCTCTGTGACAAGTGTGAGAGTAGAGAGAAAAAAAACCCCAAATTTTTTCTTAACACAAAGGTTCTGAGCAAAGGAAGGAATGGAATGAAAGAATTCTGTTTTACATTGTGTCATCTGGGGTAAATAAAATTCAGGACAGTCAGTAACTTTTTTTTCTTAGATTCTAATGAGAAAGCTTAAGTGTATTTTATTTTTAGGTTTGTAACTGGGAAAATATTGTCTTCAATATCCACTCCTCACTTTTCTTTCTTTTCATCACTTCTTTTATCTCCCTTTCCCTTCTCATCTACTTTTATTGAGTCTTTTCTAGGGAGAGACAATCCTCAAAAGACCAAACATGGTTCAAGTCATTGAACATAGACAAAGATAATCTGGCCCAAGGGCTGAGGCACTGAGAATGAGGATGCTGGGTGGCCAAGGTGAGAGGTCAGGAGCAGAAACACCAAGACCTTATGACCATATGACCACCTGGTGGTAAGTTGAGGCAGAATGTGATAATGTAACAGGATGAAAGGAATTCGCCCATGGTAGTGCAAAGCTGATAAACACAACCAGGAGATAAAAGGGTGAGGAAAGGTTTATTACTTGCAGTCAGTAAAGATGGAACTTGGGATAATTCCCAAAGCAATGTCTCTCCCTGAACAAAGAAAGCAAGGGGCTTTTATTGAATTCACTCATATATATGCATACAGGAAAAGCTCATCAACACATGTGGAGGTGGGCACATTCCTGAGCATGCTGGGTTCAAGTTCATACACCACATGTTCACAAAATGGTAGACTAGAATGCCTCTGGGATGGAAAATTTAGTATTGTAATGTGTTTACTCTAGGTCACTAAAATGTGTCAGAGTGACTCAGAACTTTTGGCTGGTTCCTGGTAAATTTCTCTTTAGGGTTTTATGTGAGACAAACAAACAGCTTTGGAGGAAAGTTAACAGTTATTTAAAAGGGCAGCATCTCTCTCCTACCCCCATTCTGCAAGCATAGGTGATTATCCCTAAAAGTTCCTGCCTAATTGCTAATAATAACTGCTATAAATCATCCATAAAGACAAAGCTGAGGGTCTTCAGAAAAGGACAAGGCCACATCCTGGAGATTTATTATTTTTTAAAATGATAATACACAATTAGATTGTGGTTCAATATGCACAGAACCCAAGGTTAGTTAGTAGTGGCAGCTACTGAGCAAACAAGAAAACAAAATTCACGTTACGGGGTTTTGGCACAATCCTGTTGCTTTAATTTTGCATTTCTATTTTGGGTGATGGTATCGTTCAGGCCTCTCCCTTAAACAATCATGGATATCCATGCTTTTAAATTTATTAATAGATTTCTTGTGTCAAGAAAGGGTTTTTTGCAGACCCAAGTATTTTCCAGTACTAACGTTAGACTTGAAATTCACTTTATCAGGAAAGTAGAGAAAATTTCTCTTTATTCCTTTTGTTATTGCAAATGTAAACATAACCATAATTAGCATCATCATGATACTAGCCATTTTGATCATTTGATGACAGAATTCTACTTAATCTTCCCATTTTACAGTTGAGGACACAGGCAAGAGACTTAAACCAGGGTTGTCTGGCTTGGAAGCCCAAGAACCTGTCTCACCATAGTGCTGGAAATTAGCATACCCTTAGCTCATATTGGGGCTTCCCTATGCAGTGCATTTTTTAAGACAACTATTTCCTGACCTTCTGTCCCTAGCCTTCCCCTAATCTAGAAATTTCTGTTTAGCAATAGGTTGATTCTTGAACTTGTTTCTCTGCCATTGAACTTCAAGTGAATTTGTTTCACTGTTTTGTTTGTTCATTGCAGTTGTTTTTCTGAAAATAAATTTTTGATAGAATTTGAGAGAAAGACATAGTGAAGATACTAGAAGCTTCAGATGAACAAGGACAGGGGCACCAATGAGAGGGCAAAAAAGTGTAAAAACGAGGACCCTGAAGGAAAAATGTATGCTTCTTCATTTTATTGAAGTCATCTTTGTTTTAGACCAAGTTAATGTTGTCTCCTAGACCCAATCTCTGAACTTAACACAGAGATTTTAGGCTTAAAAACAAGGAGGAAGATGAAGAGGAGGAGAAGGAAGAGGAACAGAAAGAAGAATAAACCAGAGAAAAATTGAGTAAAATATTAGGAGAATTTGCATTTTCCTTCAGAAATTATCAGAATTTTTTTACATTTATATTTTTGTGTTACCCTGTAATTTATATATTTATTAAAGAATTAAATACTGCTGCACATGAAAAGACAGTTTAAAGTATGCATTACTTTACTTAATTGAACAGAATCTACTACTTGCAAATATAATTGGTAGTCCCTAGGTACTTTGCAGAAGCACAAAATCTGCAAAGCAATCCCCTAAATTTTGTATTATTTTGATATTGGAGCAACTCCTTATGATTTAAATTGTTCCTCTTGATGGCTTTTCAGGTATTTTTGTGAGGAATATAAATTAGTGGGCATAAGTAAAACATTTGAAAACTGGTACCCACTGAGATGGCTACACTTGTTCCTAAATGTGGGGAACCAGACTGTTTCTATTTGCAGACTTTCTAGGTAGAGGGGCATTTTAAACTACTAAATGTATTGAAGGTAGTGTTAAGAGATTAGTAAACTAAAAATTTAAATTCTATAGATCTAGAAGTATTTTTAGATGGAGTCACAAAAGGCTTATGTTAGAGACAATTAGGGTTTGCATCATTTTAAAAAGTTCTATTAAGAGTTGAGTAAATGTCCTCAGGGGATATCGAGGATGAAAGCAAATCTTCACCTGTAAGACTAAAAATTTTTAAAACGCATATTTATTTTCCAACTGTAATGTGTGTTAATTGTGGAAGTGAAAAATAAAGAATAATATAAAGGTTTTAAGAAAAGCATTCACAATCTTACCATCTTTAAGGATTTTGGGGGAATGCCTTGGAAACACACATCCAGCTACACAAAATAACTGCATTAGCATTGTACTAACTATGCAATTTACAATCACCTCTATTTAATATTTTATCTTGAGCATTTTCTGTAACATTAACTATGCATCAAAAATATGGTTTTTGCCTGAGTTCGGTCCTCAGCTCTGAAAAAAAATGGTTTTTGAAGGCTGAGTGGATAATTATCTTTTAGATGTGCTAAAATCAATAATATCAATACTTCCAGGTTTCCAATTTTTATTTAGTATAACTAATCCTTTTTTTAATTATAACAAACAATTTTGTCAGATTTATTTACCTTTTATTTGCATATGTGTTTGCATGTAGATAGATAAAAAGATGATTTTCTTGGAACAATGTCTAGTGGAAGAATTACTAGGTCAAAGATTATGAGCATCTTTACAATCCAAGTTTGGACTCTAGGTCACTTTTTCAAAGTCATTTGTGCCAGGAGCTGACGATTTGCAGCCAGCCTTCTTTGGCGAGGGTGGACCATCATAATGGGCAATTCCAATTCATGATGGGTATTGTCCCAATTGGCAAATACAAGCTCTGAGTTTGGCAGCAATGGGATCCACCCAGAGCATATTCTACCTCCACCTGCCCAAGGTTCATTATGGACCCTGGAGGAAGGCCCATCCATCCACAATGAACTCCTAGTGGGCAGAGGAAACAATGATGCTATTCAGATGGCTGGCTGAATGTGCCAACTTTATGCAGACAACTGTGTCTCTCTTATTCAGTTTTCCAGCTGCCCCTGGATATCCAGAGAACTACTCACCCCTCAAAAGTCCTTATCTGGTGGGGCAGGGGGCTTGGAGAAGGATAATAAATGACTACTAGATGAAACAATCTCTAGAAAAATAAGAATTAATGTGGGAAGAGTGTCTGTAGAAGATGCTGTATTCTATTTTTGGCAAAATGTGAACATCTATAGATAAATTGCACCGTCTACAGCACATCCAGATTTTACCACCTGTGAATTTAATTGAGTCAGTACCTAAGTACCAATTTAGGTAATATGCTCATTTATAAAGTTGGTGTCTGTGATTTATCCTTATAATGAGAGGTATTTAGTTTTCTTTTGATTTTCGAAGTTAGAAAAAAAAAGAGCAACAAAAATTAGTTATTTTAGTTTAGGATAGTTTAAAGTTTAAAAGAGAGCAGTGACCTAGGGCCATTGGTCACTTTGTGCTTTCCTTCAGGTCATGAATAAGTGTAGACTGTCTGTTTTCAATTATTACATTATTATCAGGATTGGAGAGAGCCGGTGTCCAGGCAGCTGTTGGGCTGTTGGTTGTCTAGGCTGCCCTCAAACAGCAGCTGATGTGGAATCCAAGTGAACTCAGCAGCACAGAGCCATGAGCTGAGAAATAAACGTGACCAGGAGTAACGCAGTAGTTGGCAATGTTCATGGTAAAAAAAAAAAAAAAAATCCTGCATTGCATAGTTATGATTGCACTCAAAACTTGCAAAGGAAGGCACTATTACGGAAAATCAGACTGGGCCCGGAAGCACAGTTTATCTCTCTGTGGTTTATATTGGAAGGTAATGGATTCTAGCTATGGACTCCCTGTAGGGACAGCTGGTGTCTTCTTTATCTCTCTCTATCCTCTGAGTCCAGCCGTTGGCCTAGCCTGCACAGTGATTGTAAATTCATGGGAAAGGGCCTAAAACTAATAAATATTTCCCCTGGCACTCAGATTTGTCCTAGAAAAAAAATCTGCAAAGAGGTGCCTCCACCAACTAATTCTGATTATTTTCCCACTGAAGAAGGGCACTGACTACTTGAGCCCAATTTTTCCTCTCTGCATGTATATCAAATGTATATCAAAACTAAAATGAGAACATGTATATCAAAATGAGAATTAAATGAGAACATCTTTTCTAAACATTTGCCCATTTCAGGTCATTTTTCTGTAAACCATTACAGAGAATCCTCTTACCCATTGTCACTGAATCAAAGGCCTGCTCTGCATTATGAGAGATATTTAGCCTTTTCGTAATTGAATGACCAAATCACCAGAACAGATGAATTGCTTCCCTGTTCTTAAGACCACCATGTTCATATCAAGTATTGACCAGCATGGGAGGAAATGGGTTCTCTGAGATATTGTAGATATGAGTGATACTTTCAGTATTATCTATAATAGCAAAGAATTAAATCAGTCTAAGTATCTACAATTAGGGAAGAAGAGTCAAATGTATTATTAATATTTGCATTGCATAGCACATTGCAAATGATAGATCAATCTATGCTGACATGGGAAGATCACCAAGATGCAAATGTTTGGGATGACAAATTATAAATACAGAATAATATGTATAAAATGATAGCATCTTATACCCACCAGATATATGTACTGGCAGTCTGTGTACTGGTGGTGTAAGTGTGTGTGTGTGTGTGTGTGTGTGTGTGTGTGTGTGTTGAAGAGAAAAGCACAGAACAAAATAAATTACTCTTCTGGGCACTTTTAGAAGGGAAATTAGATGTCCAGGGGAGGGTGTGTTCTAGGGGGGATTTCAACTTTATTTGAAATTTAGGTAATTAGTACTTATTATTTACATATTCTATTTATTCATTACATTTTATTTACTTTTGGGGGGTTCTGGGAATTGAAACATAATGTTCTACCATTGAACTATATTCCCAGCACCCCAGTTTTTTTTTAAGGTAAACTTTTTTTTAAGAGAGAGGGAGAGAGAAAGAGTGAGACAGAGAGAAAGAGAGAATCAGTTTTATTTATTTTTTCATTTGGCCTTTGTTTCTCCAACACGTAGTTGGGTATGTGGTGCTGGGGTTCAAACTCAGGTCCTTGGGCATGCAAGGCAAGCACTCTAACCACTGAGAGATCACTCCAGCCCCCACCCCCCAGTTATTTTTTATATGACTTCCTTTATTACTTTATACAGCATATAACATTTATTACTTACATATTTTAAAAAGGTAAAAGCAAAGTTCTTTGGAGCAAGGCATACAGCTAGCACTCAATAGGGGTTGTACATATTGTTAATTGGCTGACTAACTCTCCCTTCTCAGCATTTCCTTCCAGGATTGGTTGCATTCTTGGTGACAGAACTTCCTTTGGTCAGGTTGAAATCTTTCACATTTTAGCTTGAGTTTACCTTTATTTTTTCCAGTTTTTCCCTCCTCTTGAGCATTTCGAAAATTCAAAGAACGTGGTCAGCATTTCCTGATGACTGCCAGCCCTGGAACAGAATGGTCCTGTTTTCCATTCTGCTTGCTTCCCCTTCTCCCTGGGTGGGGAGGAAATTCTCAGCTTCCAGATCTTGCTGCTACTGGATCGCAGTTATACCCACTGGCCATTGCATCCACTGACTCCCTGTTCAGTTGATCCAAGCACTCGTGGACAGGATCTGTCCACATCTTATCAATAGAATACAGCAGTGGTCCCTGTTGGCATAGGGGAAAAATTGAGATTTATTTTTCCTTTTAACAGTGATTGACCCAGGGAAAAAAAATGCCCACATCGAACTTGAGCTGTCAAGCTACTCTGTGCACAATTAGTTCTCTGCAGGACGCTGCATATCAATACGTATGTGCAAATTCAGAGGTTTAACAACTCAAGCCAAACATGCTTGCCTACCCGCAGTGGGGGAAAAATGTTCACAGTAGATGATATTAACTGTCGAACCAAGTTCATTTTAACACATGAAAACAGCTGTCTTAGTTTTCTAACAAGTCAGCAGCCTGCAGAATTCTATTACCTGAGTCAAATTTAACACAATTAAAAAAAATAGTGATGAACTTTATGATGAGAGACAAATAGAATTGGAAGATTCCAGCTTTAGCTAGGGGAGAGTGCAGGAGAGAGCAGAAGCTATTTGTAGAGAAAGTAAGTATCCCCCCCTCTCACTCCCATTTTAAATTTCACTATTTGGCCCTGTTCATTTTGATGTCATCCTAACATCAAATAAGGATGTTAGTCTCACCCCATCCTCACCAATTGAATCCCCGGAGGATGCTACATTGAGAGTTGGCACCAAGTTCTAGAAACTTTTTTCTATCATTCAAAAATGGTAATTTCCTACCATTTAAAAATGTCTTAGGTGGTTTTCATCCACACAAATTGATGAAAAACATATGCTGAATAGAATGTGGTACCAGAGAATAACAGAGGAGACAGCAGTCATTGGGAATAAAATATTCCCTCTCAGCCCTTCCACCTCTGACTTGCTCGAGATCCACTTCCAGCCCATGTCCTCCCTCTCAGATGCAAGTCCTTATGTCTCCAGGTGAAGCTCCACTATTCTAGTGCCTGGGCTAGAAACCATCTCCTCTTTTCTTCTGGGAAGGTAAAGGCCACATCTCACTGGGTTTTCCCAGTATAATTCCTCACTTGGTTCCAAATGGAGGGATTCCTCAAGGTAACCTACCTCTTCTCCTCACGCCTTCCTCTATCCAACGCTGTCCTTGGGAAGCCTCAACTCCACTTCGTCCCAAGAAAGTGTTGTTTCAACTCTAAAGACATGTCCTGCTGTGAGTCTTTAGGACTCTAGAATTACTTGTTGGGTCAAATCCCTCCCTCTGTTATTGGAAATATTCCACTTTTCCCACATTTTTTAAAGATACTGCATCATAAACATGTAGTAAGTTGTAAGTTCAATGTGTGTCTGTGTTTTTGTGAAGCAGCATATCTGAGAGTAGATTTGAGGACATCCACGTCTTGTATGTTGGGAGTGAGATTAGCAGACTGTTAGGCCTAAACCATTGACACGGGCTCTGGATGGAATGTCTAGCCTGCACAGCTGGCAGGCAGAAGAGGCTCTGTGGCCGACTTAGCCTGCTCTTTCCATTGCCATGACAGGGACACTTCTCTAGCCCACATCTCTATACCTGTGCTATCCCAGGGCTTCTTTTAAGGTTTCATTGCTTCTCCTCTTACACTATCTCACCCTCATCTTTACCCCTGTGTTGATCCAGAATAATATTAAAATTATATCTCATTTTAATACACAGAGATACTTTATGACAATTGGCCTTGCCTCCTGAAGTGGGTTGAACTCTATTTTCCAAAAAGTTCTGTTCACATTCTAATCCCCCACGGTTGTAAATGTGACTTTATTCGGAAATAGGGTCATTGCAGATGTTAAGATGAATCATATTGGTGTGGGATGGGCCAACATGGTGGCTGTTCTTATAAGGTAAAGAGAAGAGGCACAAACCCTTGAGAGAAGATGGCATGTGACTACAGACACAAAAGATGCAACTGCAAGCCAAGGGATGCCAACAATTGCTAGGAAACACCAGGAGCTAGAAGAGAGGCGTGGAGATTCTCAAAGCTCTGGGGGAACCAACCCTGCTGATACCTCAGGTTTGGACTTTTGAACTTTAAAATTCTGAGACAATAAAATTGTGTTGCCTTAAGCCACCCAGGTTGTAATAATTCATTATAATAGCCCTAGGAGACTAATAATCACCCAAGCCCCAATCTGCCTTCCTCCCCTGCTGTACCCATCCATATTAGATGTTCCATTGTCCTCTCCGTGCACCAAGCCTCTCTTCAGCCACTCTGTCCACAGCCTTCTGTATCTTCAGGTTAGAGCACTGGGCACCACAGAGAATGTAAGACCAGAACAAAAGAAAATTGAGATGTCTGCTGTACACATAGAGAACCTTAGCTGGTCAAATAAAAGATTTATAAATTGAAGCTAAGTGCAATAATAAAACAGGCAAGTGCAGATTATCTAATATGACATCAGTGTAGTGTCCTCCCATAATATTTATGTACCCACCCATATGTGGCCAATAGTGGACCTGGGGGACAATTAGCAAATATGAGTGTAGCAAAGTTTTGTGTCCCAGAGCAGAATGTCAGAAATAGCCTGTCTCTGACCAGATTATATAAGGATGGGTACTCCAGCATTTGCCATCCTACCATTGTGAACTGTGATGGAGTCCATGGTCAAGTATTAGCGCTTCAACCTTGCAGGTTAAATTTTCTGTATATAACAGAGCTTGAGGAAATTAGAATGCATTTCCATTTCTGCCTTTAGTTTTCCTCTTGCTCTCTACAACCATCCTTTAAATAGTCAACTCCTTCCCTGACTTTTGTTCAAGGAAGTGCTGTGCAGTTTAAATCTTTTTCTCCCCTAATATTTGTAGTACTGGTGGCATTGAGGAGTCACCTGTAGGAGGACAGAACTAAAAGAAAGAAGGAGCACATTGAGTGAGTGACAGGAAGGCTTTGAAGCACTCAACCCATTGTGGAGTGTCTCAACCTGATGTTCTTCCCAGAGCAACAGAGCAGGAAGGGAAGGTGCCTTGTGAAATGACACTGTCTGAGATCCAAGGAGGAGCAATCCCTCACCCTCACTTAGTGAACAACTTCTTTCAATGGTTAGGAAGACATCTTCAGAAATCATGATGGGCTTCATGTTCTTTACATTACAGATTTTCTACATTTGCATATTTCTAGTTTTTTTTTTCAACTCTAGTCTCCATCCATGGGATTTGTAGAACTAATTGGAAACACAATTTCTGATTTTTAATCCAGTCAGCCTTCTCCCGCATGATTACTTTTTCAGAGGGATTAAAACTTTCTTTGCTTGAGGACAGTAAAAGCTACAACTTCACTTCAAAATTTGAATTAAATATTGGATTCCCATTCAATCTGGCTATCACCCTGAACATAACTGTGTACTATCTGTGCATCCAGCCTTTTCATATGATTGTCTCATTATCTACTTCAGAGCTGTGTGGATGATTGCACACACACACACACACACACACACACACACATACACACACACACTCATACACACACACAAGCATACATAAACATGGGTGCTTCTTTCTGTAGGGGAAATTTTAAGTCCCTGGAGGTCATGTATATTTTATCGTTTCATTCATTTCATTGAATAACTGTTCCCCATGTACCATTGGCTCAATTCAGAAGCTGCATGAACACAAAGGAGTCAACTCTTGCAGCACAGGCAGTCGGCAAGGCTGCACAACTGAGCAGCCAAAAGTATTTAGTACTGCATTTGTTGTTGATTTGGAAAACAAACAAATGTGCATTGACGTCAAGTGATATAAAAATATAATTCATGCATACTGACTTTTTCACACTTAGGCATCCCAGAGTAGCTGAGAAATGAAAGATTCAACCAATAATGGATGCGTGCCAGACCATGGTTGCAATGCACATTTGAAGGCTTCTCGTCTTGAGTGTCTATCACAGTTTTTAGCAAGGAGAGAACACTCCGGTTGGTGCTTTGAGTGTTTTAAGGGGAGCAGATGAACAAGAAAGCTTGTGTTTCAGTTTCAATCCCTTTCTCCTTAAACTCTTTTGCTCCATCAGGATGCACATAGAGGCATCTCTCCATCTAAAATCCATTCCCACAACTTTTGTATGTCATCAGTTACCAGGCAGGTACAATTGAACTACATTCCTTAGTCCACTGTACCTTGTATCTCAGTATAAATTATAAATGATGGAAAATTTGAGAAGCCTCTGTTCAGTGGAAACCTCACAAATAAAGTATTTTTTTGATACTAAGATTTCCCAAACTTTAGGGATTTGCCACACCCCAGGATTACGGTTATGCTTTCCTTGTGTTTTAAAAGCTTATATTTCAGATCCATGAGCAAGAATATCGAGAAAATTAAAATTATTATTGTCTCTTTAGGTAATTTATAAAGATATGTGAGTTTTTGTGTTATAATTGTTGGAATCCTCCCCTCCTGGTACAACATCAGGGTGGCAAGTGCTGATCTGTCATCTTTTTGTAGTGTAGGAAAAGCTGCCACTCTGTAAAACTGGGTATTATTTAACACAGGTGCTTCATTGTACATACACCAAACAGTATGGTCCCCAAATAACAGACGATTGTATTTAATGCAAAACTAAAACTGAGTAATTATAGGTTCCGAGGAGACAAACCACTGTGGATTGAAGCTGCCTCTGTTTGGGCTTTCTTTTCTTGGAAGTGTTTTAATTACATCCTTAATGGCCAAGAATTCACAAGAAACTAAGAAAGCAATACATTGATATTCTTTCTGGGACCGTATTGGTTGATCGAATTTGCTTCATAAAATGATACAAGGAAATGTTGAAAAGTCTATGCACATTTGGAGTTGCTTTTCTGTTTTCAAAACTGGAAGTTTTATAACCCCAAGTCACACCCAGCTGTGTAATACTTTAGGGATTTTTTTGAGGTCTGAGATATAACACTTTTTCAGTTTGGGGGTCTGGAAGATGCTGTCTTTTGTTGGTGTTCTAACAAATATTGATTGCAGTTGTTTTGGAGTAGCTTCCATAACACTAAACCATAAAATAGAACAAGGGTTCTACTGATGGCATTTCCATAGTAGGAAATAGTTTAAAAGCATTGTATTTCACCCAGATTTTAACTCATTACAGTTTTATAAGCTTAGAAGAATATCATTTTCATTGAAAGGTTATAAACATCATTCCTATTTCTTATACCATATGGAATGCATGATTAAATAACAGTGCTACAAAATTATTTTTTTTGTATTTGGTACATTAAAAAAGAAGGAGTATATTTTAAATTTGAGACTAGTGATGACTTCCTTCTGGAGTCTACTCTTAGTGTGTGCTTATCAAATGCCAACCAGCCAAGCAAATCTATGATTCAGTTAGGGGAAAAAGTGGGTCAAACCAATTGCTTAGCCTTCTATTGCTAAAATAATTGTTTAAATGACCTCATTTTTAAAAATTGGCCTGCAAGTTCTCATGATGTCCTATATCTGTGGTCTGAATTAGTTTTGGTAGCAGAGTATACAAAAGATTGAAAAGAGTATCTGTTTATCATTTTAGGTTTTCTGTTTTAGTATTATTTTATTTGTTCTTCTCTCTATTGAGGACAATATGATTTTTTTCAAGCTCAGAAGGAAAGTGTCACCTCCCGATTTCTTTCATAGTCCCATCTATGACAAGATGAGAACAGAGAAACCTTTTCATTGGATGTTTGGTATTATTTATATAAAACTGAAATTGAAGGGAACATAGAAGGAATATTCTGTCCTGTTCAATGAGAGCCTAGATTGGCCCTGAAGGTAACCATATCCTGAGAACTCCTGAAGTGATTCTGCGAAAATCTACTTTCAGTTACATGATAATAAGCAGGAACAAAGCCTCTAAGAAAAACATGTGTTGAATCTCACAGAGTAACATTTCTAAGAGCATCATAATATCTGTCACTCTAATTCAAGATCCCAAAGCTCAAACAGCACTCCTAGGGAAGAAGAATCCCCATGAAAGACATAAGTGACAAAGGACACAGCTATTTCTCTAAGACATCTATAGCACACACCAGCAGTTGCAGTCAAGAGGCCTATGTGTTAGCGCAGCACAAAAGAGGTGGTAGGTGCTTTCTTTAGGAGCTGAAAAAACTCCAGCAAAACTGTGTTTGTTGTACCTTTGCTACATCTCTGTAGCAATATGTTGTAGGTGGCTTCATGTTGATGCATTGCCATTGACAATCATGCAGTCCTTGGTGCCATCTCCAAAGCATCAGGGCAGCAGCAGTGCCTCCAGGCATTGGGGGAAGGGTCCACCCACTGGCAGGCATCACCATAGGAATCCGTAGCATCTGGTGGCATATTGCCAAAAACGCCAGAGAGAACGACAATGCAGTTACCATGTTATAACTTGGAGGGCTCAATATTCAAGAAATAACCTCTGGTTCCTCCCCACCCCAGACCCAGAAAGGAAAATGAAGATTTGAGGACACTGGAAGGTAGGAGGTGAATAGGTATAGAGGAATACCATTTTGTCACAATCAGAGTGAGCCTATTAATGTTCCCAGGCTGATATGGTGTCATGGAACATGAACCGTGTTTCAAAATTGCCCAGAAAGTCTGTGAATTTCTTGTCTCCCAACCTATAAGCAAGAATTACTTTTTGAAAAATTCAAAGAAAAAGCCTTTTAATGCAGATTTGCTGGTATGCTGTGTTATCTTGTCAACCAGGGTGTCAATTAAACTGGGCTTGAACAAGCATGTCTGTAAGTCCCCACCATGTAGGGTCTCTTGGAATTTCAGGCTGCAGTCCTCTGCATACAGAGCACACAGCATGTCTGTCACAATGTGAGAATGGGAATCATATGCTCTGCCTTCCTGAGGGGGAGAGAAATATTCTTTAATGTTTTCCAGAAATGACACTGTTTTTCATTATCTGGTGCATTTCATGTCTGTCGTTCAGCTCAATAGGCTGGATTCACATCACAGGTTGCTCCCACAGCTCCAGTGGGGTACTAGCACTTCTCTTTGCTATAACTTTGGAAAGTACATATCCATTTCTCCTGAGAAAAGAAAACAAGACTAAATTCTTCTTTCCGGTCTTTCCATCCTCCCTTCTGCTATCTCATTTACTGTATGACAAGTGTGTTAACCCCGTCTCGAAAACATTTCCTCAGAAATACAAAATTGCCATTGAAAGAATGGACAGCACTAAGATGCCATAAGAATTTTCTTTGCCATAATTTACTGTTTAAAAATCAACTTGGTTCTTGACGGGATTTTGCAAAATATAATCTCACAAGACAGAAGGAGGCCATATGGTGTATCCAAACCATCCACCTGTCTGTCTAATGTTTGTATCATGGAATTTTTTTTCTTCCTTGTCTGGCTCTTCTTTGCATATACTCACAGTTGCATGTTTGATTGTGTCTTTGGTAGACCACTTCGCACATTAATTATTCTTTGCATAAAGAAGTTGGGTCCTTTTTTTCTTCCTAAAGGCTGAAGGGGGAAAGGCCAACTAGGACTAACTTGAATCTTGTAATAGCAGGTGGGCAGTTAATTGGGAAATGAAAGCAACCTAACACTAATTTGCAGGAGTGTTCAGATTTCATGAGTAATTGCCATGTAAAAGGTAACTTGGCGGCAGGCTCAGTGAAGCTGAACGACAGACAGCGTCTAAATATGGCTATGGCATTTGTGACATATGTTCCTTGCCTAGAGGTATAGCAAAAGAAAAGGGTTGCTCCTGGATGTAAACTCTGAATCAAAAGATATAGGCTATTTTTCAAAAGAAAGGAAAAGCAAATGGGGCTGTTTTCCCTGGAGCTAGATGCCCTCTGAGTTGAAGGGACTATTCTTGTCTTGGAGCTGAGGTGGTGTTATAGCATTTGGTTGGAGTGCAGGTATAACAGCCAAAGGTTAACTTTATTTCCCTTCAGCCAAAAGATGGTGCAGTCCTGAGGAGGAAAGGGTCTGCATTCTGTCCTCTGCAAGTTATTCCAGATCTATGAGAGTGCCCTAAACTTAACTAGTTCTTAATAGAAGGAATTGGTTTGATGGACATATGGAAGGTGTGGTGCCTTCTGGGTTTCCTGGAGAGTGTATTGAGACTGAAACTTTTGGGTAGACTGTTGCTTTAACACAACCCAAGTTCCAAAGACGGCAGGTAAAGAATAAATTTGCTTTTGCATTTCTTCTCCTATATGTCTCCACTATCCTACAGGTCACCTTTGTATCCCAGTTTTAACCCTGGACATTCAAGTTGTCTTTCTCCAAAATGAAACTGCGGAAGTGACTCATATTCCTGAGGAAAATCAGAAACCAGAGTTTCCCTGATTCCTATGCCAAAGGCTGCCTCATATGCAAAAGAGCCTCCAAAATTAGCCCGGGGAGCTGGGATTATAGACCAGGAATGCGAATCCTTCAGATGAGGTATCTACTTGAATGCAATTTGGACTGAAAGCCCAACAGCTTTGGGGCCCATATTGTCAGATGGCCCAGAGGCACATTTTATATCCATTGACATCTCCCAGAGGGTGAAGAGATAGAGGCCCCAGCTGACAGTGCCCTATAAACAACTGCTGTGTTTGGCTGGTGCTACAGCCCTGAATTCTGCCATATGGTGCTGGAGGCTCCTGACCAAGTCATCACCCCAAGAGGGCACAGCAGCCTCAACAGAAAGTGCTCTAGTGGGGCAGGGATGTGGTCACGAAGACACAGGGGATACATGTGGATGGGGAAAATTGCTTGAATGGGGCATTGAAGGCATATGGGAATGGATTTGAGCAAAACACAATTTTCATGCTGGCTCTCCAAGTACTTAAGAAAAAAAATTCAGAAAAGGTCTCTTTCTTAATTGTGAATCGTGAAATAAACACATCTTTGGGGGACTGCATGGGTGTGTGTACAGATTACTATTCCAGGGGTGTGGGTAACATTGATGCCAATGATTTTTGAAGTATTTGCAATTCCTACTCAACTCTGACTCATTTGAAATTGGTGTGCTGCAAATTCTTAAAGGCTGCCAGGTTCCTTTTGAAAGGAAATGTTTCTTCCCATTACCTTTCAAAGTCAGCTCTCCCGGGTTTAGCTGAGTGCTGTATTTCAGTGTGTTGCTATCACTAAACAAGGGGGAAGAGGAAGTGATCCTCTTGGGTGGGGGAGAGAGGAGGTCAGGAGACATAACTGCACCCACGTTAGGAAAGAAATGTACCTGATGACTTAGGTGGGGCTCTTAAATACTCCCTTTTCACCAACAATTTACCAAATGCGTTTGCAAAACTGCATGTTTTTCTGCTCCCATTGTTCCATGTGACTGAAACAAGCCAGCGTAGCATCATCGTCTATGTCAATATTGGTCACAAAATCACTTTTTCTCCTTCTGCATCACACTGCCTGTAAAACATAAAGGAGAGTAGTGATGCACCCAAGCAAATTACCTTCCCAAACTCATTTAAATATGTTTCCCCTCATATATGCAAAACTCAGATGAATATTTACAACATCCAAGAATAGGTACCATAGGAAAGGAAGGGAAAAAAAAAAAAAAAGAAAGAAAGAAACCCAACCCAACCTTGCAAGTGTAATCATTCTCAAAATGCTCCCCAAACAAATTGGTCTAGCTGCTGTTGCCCAGCAACAATCCCACTGTAGTATTCTGCCTGGATACATGTAAAGTGGAGCTGTCTTTTTTGCTCAGAGCGTGCACGATCATAACAACAGCAGAGATGGAAAGCAAGATGAGAGGAGGTTAAAAATTAGGGTTAGAAGTTCAGGTTTCTGTGACCCTAAAAGCAATTTCAAACACTATTTGTGACACTTTTCTGTGTTTCACTGCTTGATGTGAGTCTTGCAATGGAATGATTAATCAGACTTCAGGCATCATGAGACCTTGGGAAATTTTCAACCATGTAAGGTCCATTTCCACCCACCAGTGTAACATCACCCATGAAGCAAACCATTAGCTAGGCTTTTGAGAACCTCAAAGTTGTGAAGCTACTAGGGGAAAGGGAGGATGAAGTTATTTTGAGCTCCTGTGCCACCGACCAGGCCCTGATGTAGCTTGTTATGTTGCTTCAAGTAGACCCTGTGTAGACTTTGGCTCATACAATGGCAAATCCACTAGAGAGTGTCTGCCCTGAGCAAATGGCATCGCTTTCAGTGTGTTCTTCCAAAGTTTTCCTTTCTAACAGGAGATTATACAATGAATAAGAAGAGAAAGAGAATAGCATTGCATAAAATAACACTTCTCCATATGGCACTGTTCATTAATAGATTTATGGAAACACGTAGGGGTGGGCTCTAGTGTACTCTGGCCACATCTGGACTGGACCTAGGGCCTGGAGTGATTCCAAAACCACCTTTTGGTATATGTCTAGATATTTTTTTAGATAATATGGTGGACCTAAACAATAGATGAATTAATTTTTAATTGAAATTTTTCTTATTTATCAGATATTAGTTTCTGATATAACTAAGGAGTTTTATTGAATACACAATTATTAAAAGAGGGTTGTTCTCAAAATTATTTAGTTTATGATTGATATGAGCAAAATATTGACAATTTACCTGAAAGCTGCCACATGAAATTTCCCTGAATATCTTTTGGTATAATACCTCTCTTGCTCAAAACTTTTCAGTGAGTTCCCATTCCTCAGAATGAAATTTAAGTCCCCTGGTGTCACATCCTTCCAGCATGCCCTGCCTTTCCTGATGCTTAGTTCATGCTGCTCCCTTCTGAGAAGCCTGGGCTTAATCAGAACAGGGGTGCAGCTTGAGAGAGCAGAAGCAGCACACAGTGGGGCCTGGCCTCTGCCTCTTGGTCTCTGCTCTCTCCTAATCAGTTGTGTGACTGTTGGCAAGGGTTGTAACTTGTCTTGGTCATTATTTCCTAACAAATGCATTGAAGGAGCAAGACCAGGTGATTTCTAATATCCCACACCCTTGTATGCTGGCTTCTCCGAAGAGTTTTGTAGTTTTGTGCTGTTACTATAGTCACATCTTGGAAATTTCCTTCTATTGACTTTCATGGCATTATTGCTCTTGGTTTTCTTTCTATTCCTCAAATGCTTTTTTAGTCTTTTATTCATGTCATGCTTTCTCTGTTCCACTATGGTATGTGACAATATCTGTCCTCAGCAATCCTCCCCTTCAATTTCCCAATGATCTCAACCACTTTAGCAAACTCATTCAATTCCCCAAACCTACCTCAGGAATCTATACCTCCAGTCCCTAAGGTACCCTGGGTTCCAGTTACATGCTTCCAAGTCCATCAGACATCTCCATTGAACTGTCTCAGTCTCCTCCATTACAACACTAACTGGAACTCATCATCTTCCTCCTCAGACTAGTTGTTCATCATGCTTCATTCTCACTTTTTTTTTTTTTTTTTGGATAGGTGTCACCAGTCCTCCTGGGTTCAATCCAGAGAACACACAGTGACATTAAAATCTTCTAATGACTCTTATCAGGTGAATCATCAAAGTTGTCCCTATTTTATTCCAATTACACATCTCTTGAGTCTTTCCATTTTCCTCCAACCCTATCTCAACACCATGGTGTAGACCTGACTGCTCTGAGTCTCTCCCCTCATTTCTCTGCCTGTAGGTTGGATGCCCACCACTATGTCCTTTCTTTCTTCTGTCAGTGTAATCTTCATAAGATGACATATGATCAAGCCCCTTTCTTTTCCACCATCTTTCTATTCCTTCCAATAGCTTCTCAAATAAAGTCTGATGTCCATAGCATGACATGCAAGGCCCTCGGTGATTAAAACAGTCTCATTTCTTCCTATCTGCCCTGTATATGAGGAGGATGGAATGACTTTGAGTTCATGGGTAAGACTAAAGCTCTGACATCTCTTTATCTTTTCAGTCTGGTTCCTTTTGCCCTAAAATAACCTCACTGACTCTTTCCTCACTCTGTGCTTCCTCCATGCCACAACCACGCCTGTGTTTTCTGCATTATATTGTATTTTTGTGTGCATGTTTTTCACCAGTAGACTTGGAGCTACTTAAGGCTGAAGACGGTCCTCATTTTTGTATGCTAAGCTCACTAATGGAAAAAAAAGCTGGCATTTGTATGACTGTTGAGTGAGCAGTTGAATCCATATGGTGTATCACTCTCTGGTAAATGGAACTTGCACTTTTCTTGAATGGCCTCTCCATTTCTGACTTTCCATATAATATTCGAATGTGAAATTCTCATTCTTTGCTTTCTCAAGCCTTTTCCAATGGAGGTTAGGACCTACAGAAACACCTCTATCTTCAGAAATAACATATTATATGTTACACATTTTGTACACTTTGTAATGAATGTTTTCCCTATTTTTATTTCTTACAACCTGGTAAGTTATTAATAGCACTTACTTTGTATTACCCATGATGATTTGGCAACCATTGGACTTTAGAAAGTACTTTTACCTCATCTGTATTGACTGTTAGTAATGATCCTGGTTAATGTATGCTAGACTTGCTATTTAGTGTTATTTTTATACTCTCATAAAGAGGTAATTTAATGCCTTAGCCATAGAAATAGAGCTGGTATTATTTCTTTTCTTCACTAAAAGGCTGCTTCCCTTATTTGTTTGCTTAATATTTTAAAAAAATAAAACAAGATGTCACAGTGACATTATAGAAAATGTCATCACATTTATATTAAAGAAATTCTAGTCTAGTCTATGTTCCCACAGTATGTCCATTTTAATTAATCTGAAAGGATTTTGGTTCTCCAAGCAGCAATATTAAAAGTCAAGCACCAAATGGGAATGGTTTCAGAAAATTGGTGGGGAGGAATATGTGTTCTTAAGATGAACTGGTTGCTTAAAAGCTGCTACTGCTTTAGATGGCTGCTAGTTTCTTCAGAAGCATAAGCAAAGATTATTGCTACATTTCTGTGGTCATTGGAAAAGCCCAATATGAAATTTGAGACTAGAAATAGATGAACCTTTTGGAAAAAATATGATTTGAGCTGGGATAAGTATCCAACAGGACACTGGAAAATTTGCAGAACTTATATGACCCCTCTCAGAGCTTCCTGTCAGGTTGCAAATGCCATGCCAATGGGACTTCCTGGTGCTATTGCTGTGCTCTGCTTCTGACTCTGACAAAAAGATAACATAAATAATTGTGTGATTGAAAAGCTACTAATGAAATTCCTTCAGGCAACAACAGAGCCTGGACTGAAATTTGGATTATATACTTTTTTTAGCATTTAAATTTGTGAGACAAAATTTCAGTCTGGTGAAAATTATATTCTTAGAAACCCTCTGAAAGGAAAATGGTTTCTCATCATCTCATCCTCATTGACTGTTTATGTTAGTGCATTTAATGTGGTAAGCAATATTTTATAAAAGCCACAATTTTTAATTTTATAAGATCTGTCTGGTCAAATACAAGTACAGTCATCACACTCAAAACTATCTTCTGGCCTCCAACTCTTTAGCTTCAGAAAGTTTACTGGAAGGGTGTCATGGTTTGGATCTTGAATGTCCCTCCAAAATGTACATACTTAAAGGCTTGGTCCTCAATGCAACAAGGTGCAGAGGTGAGGCTTTTAGGAGATGGTTGGACCATCATCAGGACTCTAATCTCATCCGTGGATTGATCATTTGATGGGTTCATAATTTGAATGATGGGACCTGGATGAAGGAAATAGGCCAATGAGAGTACTCCCTGGAGGGATTTATCTTATCTCCAGCGTCCTTCTACTCTCTCTTCCTCTCTGCTTCAGGACTGTCATAAGGTGAACAGCTTTTCTCATGCCCTTTTGCTGTGTTTGGTCTCATCTGAGGCCCAGAGCAATGGAGCTAGTCAGCCACAGACTGAAACCTCTGAAGGCATGAACCAAAATAAACCTCTCCTCCCTCAATCTGTTTGCGTGAAGTATTTTGGTCACAGCACAAAATGCTGACTAATACAAAGAGTTTAAAGGATATATTGGGGTAATTCTGCTTTAACAGCATATGCATATCATATTGTTACTTTACATGCATTTATGAATGTATAATAATGTAACTCCTTAACAAAAAATTTAAAAAAGAATGCGACTGGCTGTGTTTAATAACATATTTGTGCTTGATTTTAATGAGAAAGTAACCTATAAAACTAATTAATAAATGACAACATTAAGAATAAGACAAAAAAAGGACATAGGAGAAGACTTCATTGAGTAGAAGACATGATAGCAACAGATACGGTAAAACAATGAGGCTACATTCTAATTTATTGGACTTGTGATATATGTACTAACTTGGAAGATGAAGATTGGGCCTTGGAACTAATTTTGTTTCTTATGTGGAATATATTTAACTTTGTTTCTACTAGATTTAATAGTAAAGTTAATAAAATCCTACTCAGCTTCCAGCTGATAACAAGAGAAATATGAACCCAGGAGTTGCAACAGGGGAGGAATAAAGATTTGAAGAAGCAAGCAGGTTCCCAGGCTGCAAAGTTCAGGTCCCCATAACCATGTATACCATTACCTCATCCTGCAACTGAGATGATCTAGACCCATCCATCACTAGGGGGAAAGAAAAACCTTGGTCTGCATCTTTCAAAAGAAAACTGAAAATCAAGTCATTTCCCACAAGCTTGTGTGTGACTTAGTCTACCTCTCTCATCTAGGAGGTGTTGAGTTTGAGCTCTGACTCCCCATGCAGTCTTCGGCCTGGTTCATCTACCCAATAGGACCTGGAGCTCTAGGGCCATAACATGGCTGGCCTGGACTATACTGTGTTACAGGTGGGGTACAGCAGTCCAGTGATAACCACAGAGGCTACCTATCTCTCCAAGTGTTGAATTTAAAGTTCTATTCAAGATTTTCTTCATTAGATATCCTTTTGTACTGCAAAATCAGCATTGTCCTGAGATGTCAGGTCATTAACATAAAGTTAATTTTGTCTCCACCTGTAGAAATGGAATATTACATCGTAAAACCCAAGCTAAAAAACAAAATAAAACAAAAACAAACCAAAAATAAAAATCCCCAACATTATACCTTTAAATTTAAATCAAATACCTGGCCAGCCTCTTTCATTACTGTTAGTTTCTCCTGCACATTGGAATAGATCCCACATCTCTCCTGGCAAGGGAGCTCAGTGTCTTGTACCATTTGACCCAAATGACTCCCAAATATTCTACATTTTCACTTGGTCCAATCTTCCACTTTGAGAAGCTTTTCCTACTCTATTGTACTTTTTAAGTACCCCTCTTTCCTATGCCCAGAGTTGTACATTTTTCTTCCTTCTGGTTTCAACATGCTTTGTTCTGGCTATACCAATCCCAAGGGCTTTCCATTTGTACTTCTGAATCATTTGTATTTTGTTTGGTTGCAAAGTAATGGAGACCCATTCTGGATAGCTCATACAAGAGCAAGAATTTGTTAGAAAGATAGTAGGATGTACTATAGAATTCCAATAAGAACTGAACGAAATTTCAGAAAGGAAGAATGAAAATATTATAGTTTGAATCTCAAATGTCCTCCAAAGGTCTTATGCTAAAGGCACAATTGGCAGGTGGTAAAACAACAAAAGATAGATAAATAAATAAATAAATAAATAAAACTTTAAGAGTTGGAGCCCAGTGGGAGGAAGTCAGGTCATGATGGCATGCTCTTAAAAAGAGTACTGAAATGCTATGTCTTCCAGCCTCTTTCTCTATCTCTCACCTATCTGTCTATCTATCATCTATCTATCTATCATCTATCTATGATCGATCTATCTATCTATCATCTATCATCTATATATCTATCATCTACTATCTATTTCTATCTCTATCTCTGTCTTTCTGCTTTCTACCTGCAATGAGGTAAGCAGCTTTGCTCTTCAACATGATGTTCTGCCTTGCCACAGACCCAAAGCAATGGAATCAAATGACCGTGGACTGAAATCTTTGTAACTGCGAGCTAAAAAAAGCCTTTCCTCCTTTTAAGTTGATCACCTCAGGTACTTTCTTATGGCAACAGAAAGCTAACATGATGGCATTTCTGGTGACTTTAACAATAAGACAGTTTCAAATTTCTTTCTTTCTAGTGCATCAACATTAATGTTATTCAGTTCCAAGGACTCCTAACCCACAAGAGACTTGATTGGAAATTCTAATTTTCCATGCTGATTGACCAAATTTAGATTTAGCTGCCCAACTATCCAATCCTGCATTAATTACCTACAGCCAAGGGGACAGGGTGCATTGTAGAGACATGCCTTTATTTCTCTAGAGAAAGGACTAGGCGTCAGTCAACTCCCTGAGAAGGAGGAAGCATTGAGAGCTGGGAAGCTTCCTTAAGTGGAACAAATTCTTCCTATAGCTCAATCTTGCTCACACTTTTTTTGGTATCTGCTTTATGTAGTGTGCAATTTTAAAAATGCATCTTTTTCCTGGGCTAAAATGTTAAGCTCTTGCATGGTGAAGTGGGCCTGTGTGTCTTTGTCCTCATCTTTCTTACTTGGACAGACCACAGAAGAGGCCAGACTAATACCGTCCCAATTCACTCTCTAATAGTAAGTTTTATCAGACCAATACTCATTCTCTCAACATAATACTTAATGATATGATATTTGTTTCTCTAACTATCCACGAAAACATTGAAATACCAAGTATATTTCCCTACTTTGATATCAACATTTACACGTTGTTCTTATGGGTGTTGTTACTATGCTACTCTGGTAATATGTATATAAATTCTTTTCTGGGACTTGGAGCCCTTACTGAGTGTACAGGAAAATTATTAGGATAGAAAGAGATTGGAGTACTCCAGACTTAGGTTTAAAGCCTGGCTTAATAGTTTACTACCTTTATGGCTTTGAATTTTCTGGGCCTTTATTTCTATGTCTGCAAAATGGAGTAATAATATTTGTTTAACAGTTGTGGTGAGAAACAAATGAGATTCCTTATGTGAATGGGCATGGCAAATAATAGGAAAAAAAACCAGTATACGTTTCTTTGCCTTCTGCAAAGTAAAACCACAAGCTTTTTTTTTTTTTAAGCAAAGCTGATTTCCTGTTTTCTAGCCTGGGTTGGTGAATTCTTGTTTATTCCAAGATTTCCCAGGTTGATATTGTCTAGTGATGAGTGAGGGTACATGGCCAGCAGGAGTCAAATGCTGGGTATCCTGGACATAAATAAGGCTAAATCAACAAAATAATGTCCCTGTCACTGCTGGGACAGGTGTATATTTTACAGAGTCTTACTATATATTTTATTTCAACATGCAAACAAAGATGCACAAAGAGCAGCCACAGATTAATCAATCAATGGCTCCTCTTATGGTTTCTGTTTTTTAAGAACAAGTGGATGAATGAACAAATTTGGCCTTGGGATGCCATTCAGCTCAAAGTTGGTAGCAATCTCAGATGGCTTTAATAAATGAAAGTGATATTTTGGCATAGCCATAGAGTCAAATGGAGACTAGTGTTCTTGCCAGCATCATAGAGTATATTAGATTCTTTACTTTTAATTGTTCCTTATGAATGGAAGGGACATAGGAAATAGAATTTTAATTTGTACTTCTAAGCTATGCTATTAAAGGACAAGGTCTTTGTGACCTTATGGATTTGAGAAATATATTTTATAAGGCATAGCTGAAATTGGCATAAAAGTTATGTCCCATGGCTGACATTGCTGCCGTTTGATGCTTGCTGTCAAATTGTAGAAAAGCAAGACACAAATACCAGAATGATTTCCTGCATTTGTATTTGACGACACAAAAACCTGAATCTAGTTGGGACTTTGTGTAGCTCAAAAATCATAGAATCAAATCAGTTTGTGTTCTGGCCTCACTGTGAGTTCTAGGACTGGCTGTACCTGTAACAGTTTTTGTATCTCCTACTTGATAATGAGACACAGACTGCATGTTTTGGAAATCATATTGACATATTTTATGTCAATCCTTGGAGGCTTCCAGCATGAATTAAGAAGAAAGCCCTAGAATAATATTAGCATCGCACTTTCAGAAAAGCAGGGAGAGGATATAAGGACATGGCTAGGCTGTAGGCTGGGGTGACTCCTTCACTTCACATCTATGGTCAGCTTCTATAGCATGATGCTTGTGGCTGCACCCTGAAATACATCCTTGGGTGATAGAAGTTCCTCTTCTTTTCAGCTCTATGTACCCACAACTCATTCTAATTTTGTAGTACCTCTGAACTGCAGATTTTTGGCATTACATTTCTGACTCGGTTTCCCATGAGAAGCTGCTTGATATCAAGTCATCTAATCTTAATTTTGTTCTCATCCCTAATTCCCCAAAATGAGTTAATTCCTCAAAAGATATAAATAGAAATTTGATATATATCTGACACATCATATTCCTGAAAAATCTGATGTACACATACAATAGATCAGAGGCTGGCCATAGTGCAATGCAAAAAGGTATTAAATGCACACACATACATAAGGCAAACAGACACAGGACTTTGTGCCTAGCTAATTATGTGATCTTGAATAAATAATGTACTTTCTTTGAACCTCTCATTTTTCATCTTTAAAACTGTGAACACGATATTATAAAAGTAAAATGAGATAATCTATAAAATATGCAAAACTATTAAGACTTATATAAACAAAGGATAATATTTTACTCCTTGCATTGAATTGAAAACATTGATGGTCAGTATGAAAGATGAAAAAGTGAGAGACACAGTATGGCTTTATGAGATTTATAATTTGCACAGGAAGATCGCACACATATACGTAAAAGATAATTAGTCATGCAGGTAATTATATGATGAAGCATATGATATAGGCAGATGGCACACATCATCATAATAGTTAAAACAATTGAATTATAAACATTAAACTGCTACACAAGTGTAAGATATTACCAACAGTAATATGATTATCATTTTCTTTACCACTTCTCTATCATACTGATTATTTTAAAGATTATCTATGTCCTTCTTTGTATCCTAGTTTAGCTTCAAGGTAAGTCTACAGACATAGTCTTCATTTTTTTAGTGCGTTTATGTGTCTTGTTTAGCACTCTACCATCAAAACAATGTCTACCTAAAAAATCAATGGAATGGGTAGACGAATCAATCCATGAGAAAAGAAGTTCCTTTGTATTTGGGCTCATGCCTATATTATGAAATTCTGGAGAAAAAAACAGAAGAAAAGGACAAGTGTGTACACACACACACACAAACACATGGAAATATACCAGCATCAAAGAGAGCAAGAATCTGGGGCTGATGGGTATCTTGACAAAGCTATCGTCATAATTGTTAATGTCTCACATCCATTGAGAACCACTGGTCTAAAGTATTTAAGGACCCTACATCTCTAACACAGTGCTGCAATGAAATAAAACTTTTATTTGTAGATGGTTTCCTCCTTTCTGTTTTCTCTAATTCTTTTCAGCTGCCTCGAACCTCATTTCATTAACACACTTGTTTAAGGTTAGCGTGCAAATTCAAATCTGATTGGATAAGCAGTGCTTCACCCTGCATAGATTCTTAAGGTTGTTGAAGGTATATAAAGCAAGCTCCTAACCCACTGATGTTTACCATTGCTGGTAATGATCAATCCAAACAGAGTTGTTTTCCACGAAGATAAACTACGCTAATCAGTTTCAATGTAATAGTTAACCCCTCAGGCCAGAGCATATGGTTGTCATTGCACAGCTGTGCTGATAGAATAGTTTGGACCTTCGGGATGTTTGTCCCATTTTTATGTAATTGCTGACTACCCATTATCTGAAAGCAATAATCAATTGTTTTCTTCCTTCTTATAAGAAGCAAAAGTTGTACTCCTGATTTAAAACACTTTGACAAGAAACAAAAGGTGCAGAATAAAAATATATCGCACTGTCTTACGTGTACCCTGATACCGCAGCTGTAGCTGTTACCCCTCTCCTGCCTATTTGCAAATATTTCTGAAAAAAAAGGACATTTTTAAAAGACAAGATGTTGCATATGTAACACTAGCAAATCACAACCTTCAAGGACAAGACATTGCAAAATGGTTTACTTCTCCAAACGGGAACAGATATGGTTGGAAGTTATATGATGTTTTTTTATTTTAAGGGGTAAGACTAACAGATGCCACAAGAACCATATGGAACTTGCTGTAGACCAACAAGGAACACTTTTTGTGTTTGGAAAAAGAGCAGAGAGGATGTCTACCTGTGACCATTAAGGAGAATAATTAACTAGCATGGGCTGGGAATGCAGGAGAGTTTGCTGACTCCAGTATCTTGCCCTGACTCAGTAAGTTAGGCATTTCTTGTCATGGAGTTTCAGAACATTATCCATAATTGTATTTGTTTCACAATAGATCAATCCCAGATAGCTCTTTAAATGTGGTCTCCATTGAATTGGTGCTTCGTTGTATGTTCCCTCTTTGAACTCGGAGTGAAACAGAATAGACAGGCAGAAAAAAATGGGAAATGGACACATTGTGCACCAGGAGTCTCTGACTCCAGAGGTCTCCTAGCCCTGTGCTAATTTGTTAATTTATTGTTATTGCTTGTCCATCAAACAAAGAAGAAGTTATTGAATATACAACACATTTTCTACAGCACTGTTTCTGTACATTCTTCCTGACTGCCAAATGATCAATGTTACATTCTGCTTGAGGTATTTTTTCCTCTTAAAATGGCAGTGATAGAGTCAACTTTGTCTTTCCCCTGCACCCCGTGGAATAATGCAATTACAAGACATAGAGAAGGTAACCGCAAGCTCTCTCTCCTTAAGTGGTATTTTTCCTTCCCAAATAGTTCATTAGGGGCCGTGACAGGAATAAAATGCTTTCCATATACAAAGGTATTGTTTCTAAGGGATGAAAAAGCCCTGAAACCCTGACTGGCATTCAAGTTTGAAGGACTGTGAATATGTGGAAAAATGGGATTTTACACAGTGACAACACCAATAAGAGTTCTGAAAGGCATGCTTGTAATGAAAGAGTTCCATTTGGAACAGCCCTGATTGTGGACTAAAATGGACTCCATGTGGCAGAGTATATTTGTGAATGAAGTGCCTTTCAATGAGAAGAAATCAATTTTAACAGCTCATTTATTGATGAAACCAAGTCTAGTCTCAGCAGTTAAAGTGCTTTCTTGGAACAAGGACTGGAGGATTTGTCTGTCTCACCTTAACAAATGAAAAAGAAGCTTTTAAAAAGAATGCCATGGGTCCTCTGCTACTGGAGCTTGCATGAGCTAATACTTGATAATAACAGGGGATTTGGGACACTTGAAATGCCTACTAGCATTCCCTATTTTCCATTCCATGGAGTTAATATTATTCAAATATGATTAAAGTGAATCTAAACATTTATCTTCATAACATCTCTAAAGCTTCCTTCACTATCCTTTAATTTGCTTACACTGGTTTATTTACCATCTCAACCCTGTGACTGGTACTTGCCCACCTCTGAGTCTGTGCTTGCACAGCCTATGTGATGGCACCCAGTGAAGTTGTACAACGCACAACTGGAAGCACTGGCCTAGTATAGGTCTTTCTTCCACCCTGATACTGGGCATTCATCCTCCAGTCTTCTTAGTTGAAGTCCTGTTCTCCTCCTCCAGCTTTTCTGTGCAGCTTCTCCTAAGAAATATAGACATAACTCCTCTCTTGTATCTGTGTATCTACTTTGGAACTGGCCATCTTCTGTTGTTTACATGTTTCTATAAAGACTCTCAAATTACTTGAATGCTCTAAGGCTGAGTCACAATACTCTTTTCACTTACCATAATGCACAAATTCTTCACTTTCATTATTAGCACCAAGCCAAAAGTCTTAGCATTGTTCATAATCATTCTCTCTTAATTATATGCCTATATCCAAAAAGTCCAGTCAACTTGATGATCAAACTGCATTTCTACTCTTGCCTCTCTCTACCAGCTCAGTGACTGTCTCCCTAGACAAGCCGCCATCCTCTCCCATCTTGACAGCCGCCATATATTCCCAACCGGCTTCCTGCTTTTATTCTTTTCCCTCAAAAATCCATCTTCTACATAGCATATATCCTTTCCTTCCACCCCTGTTTAAAATACATCAATAGCTTTTCCATTGCAGTTAGCATAAAATCCCCAAATTGCATAGTTTATATTTGACATTTTTTAGCTGCTGAGAATGGAATCCCCCTTTGTATGTAGAACCCACCATTGTATGGATTTTAGTGGAAGACAGGACTACGTCTTCTCCAGTGAGTTAATTTGAGCATTTGTAGTGGCATAAATGCTTTCTCAATTAGATAACTGAACCCACGTTCGAACAGTCAACTACATTAGGTGAAATTAGGATAGGAGGGTAAAATACAAAGTAAAGAACTCAAATTATTCAGAGTGGAATGTTGAAACAACTACATTCTTATTACTTCTCCTAATTTTTTCCCTGTGTGAGTAGGGGATTCTAGAATGTCTTCTTTCATTAAGGCCTTGAAGAAAATATTGGTGAAAGAGAAGCGATTAATGATATTTTCCATGAACCCTATAACTGAAATACCTCCCCGATTTCACTGTTGCTAGAAGGATCCTGGAGTGGCAGAGATTAAGCAACCCTAAGCAATAGCCAGAGGCAAAGTGAGGAAGGTGACCCTGATAGACTGAAGGTCTGTCTGGTAAGCAGGATGCTTTGACCTACAGAGTGTAGAATAGTAGCTTACTGATAAGGCAGAGAATGAAGGAGAGAGACAAAGACAAAGATGTGACACACACACAGAAAGAAGGGGGTGTGGAGGGAAGAGGAAATGTAGGGTGGGGGAATTCTTTAAGGTCCTACTTTATATTAAAGAACCTATTTCTATTAAGCAGGAGAATACCCTCTTGGACTCAAGAAGAGGGGCCTAAGTTGAGCCACATTCAGAGAGTGAAAGCTCCTTTTCCTATTTCCAGAGTGGGGTTATTTCTAGAACCCTTCGTATGAATGAGCAACAGAGTCCAGAGTCCTGAAATAAAATCACAAGCAGGACAATGAAATTTCCTTCTGACTTCCCTGGAAGAAGCATAGGACTGCTAATTAGAGTAACCGTACTGAGGCAAAGGAAATATCCAGGAGTACCATGAGTCATTAGACCCTGAATTTAACTCCCATTAATCTCTGGTGCCTGGAATAATGCTACAGACCTCCAAGCAATGTGAAGAATTGAAGGAGGAAATAGTTCAGTCAAGGAATGTTTATTGACCAACTGCTATTTGATAGCCTCTGTTCTAAATGCAAGAAATATAGTGGCAAGAAAAACAGACTCCCCATGAAGTTTATACAATATTGGGTGGGGCAACAATAAATAAATAAACAAAAAAATTAATTTCAGAAACCTATAGATGTTCTGAAAAATGTAAAAGAAGGAAAGTACCAAAGAATATCTTGGGGTCCCAGGTGACTCTGGAATTCAGTAGCCTAAAGTATGAGGAAGGGACAATTATGGAAGAGAGTTGCAAAGAAAAGAGATGACCAAGGATCCTGAGATGCAACCAGTGTGTTGTTGTCTACAGGGAGAAAAACAAGCCCAGTATAGACGGAAGTCTATAAAATGGGGAAATGGAAAGAGTTGATACAAGAGGATCAGGCAGGAACCGGAAGGAACTTGATAAGATGCTTGGATTTCCTTCCAGTTCAAGAAGGAAGCTAGTTGAGAATTTTAGGCATGGGATTGACATGATTTGATTTGTTTAGAAACACTACCCTTGACTATGGGTAAGGTAAAGCAGAAAAGGTGGAAACAGTGAAAATTGTTTAGGAGTTTATTACATTAGTCAAACAAGGATGATACTGGTAAAGACAGGTGCTACCGGAGTAGTGGTTGCGTAACATAATCAGATGTGGGGTACATTTTGTAGATAGAATTATGGATAGATTAATTGGGAGTTTGGGAATGGAATAAAGGATAATATCAGGATTTTTAGAGGAAACTAAGTAGATGGTGGAAGGCTTACTAGGGAAAGAGCAGATTTGCTGCACGGTGAGAAGGAATTAACTATTTTCTTTTATTAATTCAAAATGTTTATTAACATCTAAATGGAGATATATAGTAGCTAGGAAAATTCATGTGCATATATTTACTTACATAGTCATGCATTGCTTCGCTTAATGATATGATCTGGGGAATGCATCACTGTGTGATTTCATTGTTGTACAAATGTCCCAGAATGCACTTAAACCTAGATGATATAGGCTACCGCAGATCTAGACTGCATGGTATGTGTGTGTGTGTGTGTGTGTGTGTGTGTGTAATCTGTCTAAGGCCATGAAGAACAAAGCTACATGAGATTAAATCAAGCGCAAGAGAAAATGATGGACCCCAATGGTGTGGTAAACATGAGATGTCCAAAGCTGCTGCCAGCATAACGCATCATACTGTTTTGTAGTATTTTTATATAAGTAGAAGGACTACATTCTAAAGTAATGATTAAATGTATAGTATAGTAAATACATAAAGCTATAACAAGTTCATTATCATTTATTGAGTATTACATACTATGCACAATTGTACCTGCTATACTTTTGTATAAGTGGCAATTCAATAGGTTTGTTTACACCATCATCACCACAAATACAAGAATAATGCATTGCACTATGATATTAAGATGGGCACAATGTCATTACGACACAGGAAATTTCCATGTCCATTATAGTCTTATAGTACCATGATCATACGTATGGTTCCTTTGGCCAAAATGTCATTATGCAGTATATGACTATAATATTCAAATATATATACACACACACACAGACATGTGTATGTGCCATATGCTATATATGTAGTATTTAGAGTAATAGATTAGGTAAGGAACCTAAGGAGAAAGTAAACATGGAAAAGAGAGATAAGCATTGTGCAGAACCCTACAACAATCTGTACTCTGATAATTAGTGATCTGAAGAAAAAGATGAAGCCAGTAAAAGAGAATAAAAAAGCAGTAGGTCAAGTGCCAAATTGAGTTTTGACTGAGGTCTGCTTTGTTATGACCTAGTGGAACCCTAAACCTGTCCCTCTGTGTTTTCTGCAGTCTAAAGTCATAGAGTGAAAACAGATTGTTATAGCAATTACAAGGTCTATGCACATTGGCTCCCTGATCTGTGAAGGGAAGATCAAGTGACTGTCCCTATATATCTCCTTTGTTCCCCAAATAGTTTTATAAAAAGAACCTTCCAGCATTAGGGACTTGAAGCATACCTAGGTATGGTGATTTCTGTAACATCCCAATTTCATGTTCCATTGCAACTTCTTAATGGTCTTGGAGAAAAACAGTCTATTCTTTTTGCTAAATTAAACAAATGGTGATTTCAATTTTATTTGTTGTTTCAGATGTACTTATCTTACTGAAGCAAATTAGGTATCCCTGAAATCTAGTACATGGGTATTAAGTTTAAAAATTTTTCTTCATTTAATTAAATTAAGAGCACAAGAGTTAACTTGCTTTTACCTGAAAGGGGATGTAATGTATCTTTAGACATTTGCCTTAACTGACTTTAGGTCACAATATGGTCCAGAAACATTGATCTTTTTTCCAACACACATGGTATCATAATTGCTCTACTTAATTTTAGCAGTTTGATGCTATGAAACTAGTAGATCTACAAGTATCAATAAGGTGGATATAAACCAAAGGTTCTAAGGTAAATCCCTTGAAAATAAAGACCACAACCACCTTGATGACAGGGGTACTGTTGAATTTATGTTCTCCCAATAAAAGTGTACCCTATGCAGCATACTACTAAGAAAGAGCCTATTGATTTGGAGGCAATGTATAGACTAACTATGTATTATAGTGTCTAATTCACTTACAAGGTGATTGAAAGACTTGAGTAGGGACTAGAGCAAGAGACCGTTCAATGAAAACAAGATGAAGTCAAATTATACAGTTCTTATTCATTACCATATCTGTAGAACTTATAACAGTCTAGGCATAAAGTAAAAATTTAATAAATACTTTTATTGAGCAAATGAGTAAAGTACTAGAATGAATAGTAAGGAAAGACCCAACAAAGATGCAGATTACTTAACAAACTAGTAACCAGACACACCTTCCCTTTAGATGGACTGACCTAATTCTCCATCAGGAAACATAATCCTAGAAATTTCAACACCTAGATGAAAATTTGAGAATAAATCAAATTTGTATTCATTCTCTCAGATCCCATTACAGGTTGAGCACTACCTAATCCCCAAATCCCAAATTCAAAATGCTCCCAAATCCAAAACTTTGTGAGTGCTGTCACTTTGAAAGTGATATCACAACTGGTCAATTTCATTCCTGACTTCATATCATCACATCAAAACACAGGTGCTCTGAAAATATTGTATCACTTTATCTTCAGAATCAATGTATAATGTATATATGAAACATATATGAATTTTATGTTTATTCTTGAGTCTCATACCCAAGGTATCTCATTTTCTATATATAATTATTCTAAAATATGAAAATGTGAAATATAAAACAACTCTTGTTCCAAGCATTTCAGATATGGTGTATTCAACCTGTTCTTGCAGATCACCACACTAGGTATTAGGGAATACATTGATGAATATAGCATGAATCTTACTCTCAAGGAATTTGTAATTGAGCAGAGAAAATAATAAATGGCAGACACTTGAGGAATTGGGTATATGCCAAGAGATAGGAGCAATTTATTCACCTAGGATGAGGAAAAAAGAAAGATTTGGGCATAGGCAATGTATATTCTAGGACTTGAAAAATAAATAGTATTTCAACAGGCAAATATGGAGAAAAATGTAGGTGGAGGTTGAAGTCTATGCCAGAGTTGCTGAAGTGAAAGGGGTTGATGTGTAAATATTAAGAAAGGATTTATAGGGGCTAAAGCGGTGGCTTGGCGATTACAGTGCTTACCTGGCATGCGCAAGTACACGGGTTCAAACTCTAGTACGCAGGTACACAACTAAGTGTCAGAGTAACAAAAGCCATGTGAAAAACTCAATAAAAAATTAATTCTCTTTTTCTTCTCTCTCTTTATTTCTCTCTCTCTGTCTCTCTCTTACTATCCTTCTCTCTTAAAAAATAAAAAGAAAGAAAGGATTTATAATGGGACTTGACACATGTTGATGGGTGGAGAGAAAACAGAGTTAATTTCTAGTTCTAGTCTGGGTGATTTGGAAGATGGACATAACGTGCAGTGATCCTAGAAGAAAATCAGGGATCTAGTGGAAGATAAACTCAGTTTAACTACATGGAGTTTTGAGTATCAACAGCACACCCATCTTCATATGTCAAGCAGGCATGTGAAAATCTTGGATGGAATCTCAGGATGGAAGTCTAGACTGGTCATTTAATTTTGAATTGATACTAAAATACTTGATGGCACCAAAGAGAGCAGAACATTAATACTCAGCAATAAATAAGAAACAAGACTGCGAATAAGAATGAATAAACGTTCCCTCACCTAAATGGCAAACTGGAATGCCATACAGTTGATGACCCCAGCTCTGCTGTTGTTTTACCATGGTTCTAGCTTCTTTTTCCTCATCAAGGTTCTATTATAGAAATTTTTAGTGCCTGAGATACAGGCGGGGGCGGCCGAGCGGTGAGAGCAGCCCTTATGGGAGTCGGAGCTGCCTATTAAGCTGGATCATGACTACAACCTCCCCAAAGCGCCCGGATTTCGTGGCAGAGCCTGTGGGGGAAAAGCCCGTGGTGAAGTCCTGGGCAAGAAGCTGGAGGAAAGGGGCTTTGACCAGGCCTGTGTGGTCCTTGGCCAGATTCTGGTGCTGAAGAAAGATGAAGACCTCTTCCGGGAATGGCTGGAGGACACAGTGGCGCCAAAGCAAAGAGTCCTGGGACTGCTTTGGGTGCCTTCGAGAGCGGTGTGACGCCTTCTTGTGATGCTCTCTGGGGAGCCCTCAGTCCCCAGCCCCATCTTTAAGCTTCCAGTGTTTGCAGCCAAGTGGAGCTACCTGTCCTCTACAAAGGGAAAGCTTGCTGTCGTGGTACGCCAGGGTCTTTGGGAGTTCTCTCTGCCCACCATTTCAGTCTTTTTGGAATTACTGCTCTTGCATGCCTCTCCCTTCCTCCTTCCCCTGCCAGGTCCATGGAAACAGTTAACCAGCTTTTGTGATTGGATTCCTGGCCTCTTCCCTCACCCAGACCCTCACCTCTGGTCTGTTTGATGCCATTTGGCACCGTTTTTTTTTGCACAACAGTCACTGTCCTTGTAAAGTTTTTTTTTAGATCAATAAAGTCAGTGTCCTTCAAAAAAAAAAAAGGTTCAATTATAGGGACTGAAGCAGTGGCTCAGCATTTATGGCATTTGCCTGGCATGCGTGAGGACACAGATTCAAACCCCAGCACCACGTACACAATGAAGTCTCAGCAATGAAGGCCACACGAAAAACTAAATAAAATTGATTCTCTCTCTCTCTCTCACTGTCCCTTTCTCTTTTAAAAAAAAGAAAAAAAAAAAAACTTCAATTAAAGCTGCTTTTTCCCCCTACAGGGTGAATAAAGAAATTCAACATTTGAGCGTAAGCATTACTGGTGGTTTTCTCTCAAAACCCTCAGTAGTTGACAATAGTCTATACCCCTGTGTCCCAACTCTTTTTTTAGTTCTTAGAATTTCCCCTGATGTGGCCTCAGTCTACCCCTATGTTTGATGACACTCTCTCTTCCATTCGCATGCCCCTGTGCTCCATGCAGATTGTCCCACTTTTCTGCCTTGGCCTCAGTTACTCTGTGTAACAATTACTGCCTTCTCTTCTTTATTCCACTACTGAGGGTCTACACATACTCTTAAAGGTTTTGAAGCCTCCACAGTTTTTTCCATCTAAAATTCTTTCACTTTGTTGACCCTTACAGAATCTTATAATCTTGTCTGTACTTCCATTATAGCATTGTTTCCATCTTTTTGCTATTTCAGTACCTTCCTCTATCAATACACTGAGCTTTAGAGGACTGAAACATATTTCTTGCACCTTATACTGACTTTCTTGAGAACTCTGAGCACAAAATATTAGATGGATATTTCATCAAAACAAGACAGAAGAAAATATTGAAAAAGAATTGCATCATGGCGGATTTCGACTGTGTGTTTACCTGTCGGAGTTGGGCAGATCTCATACAATGATAAGAAACATCATTGAACTCCCATAAACAGGTGGAAAGATCTCTGGTATTGCTTCATTCCTTGGCCAATTACTTTCAGGAAAAAAAAAGTGAAAGAAAAAGAAAAAAGCAGCTTACAAATGTATTAGGTCTGGGACTGGAGGAAACTTCATTATTTTTAATGTCTCAGTAAAAGATCTTTTTTTCTCTCTACATTTACCAGACTAATCCCAATAATGTCTTTTAAACAATTAATTCTAGTTTCAAAAGCATTCTACTCTGCAGTTTGTCCAGAATTAAGTGACCATTAGAAGGCATTAGCTTAGAAATGAGTGCCCTAATTACTTCTGAAAGTTAGCAATAAAAGAAGAAAAAAAGTCCAAATTTCTGAGACATCAGCATCCCAGCAATCCTGGCTGCTTTTTGTGTACCTTTCTGTCTTCCTACCACACAAGATGTCGGTCAGAGGAAAGCACTTGGGTGCTTTGATAATTGTGGATTTAATTTTGTGTTGGGCAAATGTTAGCTCATCTTCCCCCAACTCTGGAAAAGGAAGTGTATGAAAAGGCATTGGAATGTGGATACCACAGTCCAGACCAATGTTAGAGAGTGCCATAAAACATGAAGGTACAGATGGGCCACCAATGGTGCATGTCGAATTGGGACACCACGGAGTTATGCTTGTACTTAGAAAGAGTGTCGTAGGCACAATAGTTGTCTATACGAGCCTGCTTGCTGTAGCAGCAACTTCACGTCAATTTGCTATCTGAGTTCAGACGACACAGCTGTTTATGTAGACCTGGTGGATATCCTGTTCCTGATTCTAGGTGTAATAGAGATTCTGAATTTCTAACACATTCTGTTTTCGAAGTGGGGATAGTTACTGCCATTAACCCTGCACAGGGGAGAAGGTGTGCAGGGCTGTACCTGGATGGCTGATGGATGGAACAGACTTCTCTCCACGGAATCGTTTAGAGTATCCTATGTGTAACCCGTTTGCACATGTTATATAGAAATGTTGGCAGAGATCGTAGCCTTAATGTCTGTTGTGTAGGCAATTACTTACAGTTCCCATGTCCGCTTGTGGAAATGCAGGTGTTCTTGGAAAGGGCCCTCACACTGTGGGGGTGGAAGCTTCTCGTATTTACTGCTTCCCTCTTCCCTTCTGTTACAGTATAAGATCATGGCTTTGCAACCCTTAGGGAATTAGTGTGGGATTATGAATGCTTTAGGTTGGGTGGGGCAAGGCTTGGGCTCATTTAGACTGCTTTGTAAAGATTCTGAGATTTAGGATCAGAAAGAACCAATTATATATATATACATATATATACATATATATACATATATATACATATTCCCTGTTAGATTTTGCTTTAATAGCAGCTGCGGTTTCTGAGGTCAGTATAACTTTTGCCTGGATCCTTGCTGATAACAGGGCCCTTGAGGCCATGGACTTGAATGAACTTTCAGGCAAGAATGATCTGTAGTGGACAATAGGAAGTTGGAACAAGAACACAGGCTAGCTCAATGGGGCTTCAAACTCTTACATTTCTGCTTAAAGTCCTGGCCATGCCCCTTCCATTCCGTGAGATCCTCAACCACTTCCTTATCATTAAAACCCATCTCACTGTCTCAGTGTGACCATAAAACGGGATAAAGTATACGAAGAATGTGCCACAGCACTGAGCACATAATTAACAAAAGCTGGCTATTAATAGCACCAGTACCCACACAACAAAAGGAGTTTTGCTGTTTAGTTATCAGAAGCTTCACAAAGGAGAGAGAGGTCCAGAAGGAGGAAGCAGAGAAGAGTATTTCTGTCTCCATATTGCTATTCTGCTAGGACTCTGGACTTTAATCAAATGAAAGCATATTAACTTCAGAGCATCACTATCGTCAGACACGGCTCTGCACCTGCTGGTCTAATGAAGTCTTTGATGTGACATGTCCAGGTTGCATAGGTACCTTACCTTTAATCATGGGAAGCCAATGACAGATAGTAACTTGCAAGACTCCCTTTCATCTCAGAGTATTCTTATAGCATGATTTTAGAAGTAAATACCTAGGCATATTATTTTTGCCTTTATATCAAATTAGAAGCAGGTGAAAGGATGTTATTTTGTAGCCTTTGCCATGAGAAAATGAGTTACCCAGAAAAAAATATATGTATTCTTCAAATTTTATGTCTTTCTTTTAACTCCCATGGTTTATGTAAGACTAGAAAACTTAAAAGTTTGGGAAAACTATAGGTACTGTGTATTGAAGGTTTCCAATCCTTCAGGAAAAGTTGTCAAACTTAAGAATGTTATGAATTCATCATACATTAATCATTTAACCCCTCTAGGGAATTTTCTGTTCCTTGCTTTATCCATCTTTGAAAAAAATTCACAAGACCGACGTTATTCCATTTATTTTATGGTTATAAATAATCCAATACAATTTGCAACTCTGTGGTTTGTAATGCATTCAGATTGACTTAGAACATGATGGAAAAGAACAAGTTGGTTTGTACTTGAGGTTTGCTAAGGACTGGAATTCCCTAGGTAGTTCTCTCTCATTATGCTGCAAAGACCTATCCAGAAGCCCAGGGGAAGGCCTCCTCTCATTAGGCACATCCCAGTGAGCACCATTCATGGCAGGATTGAATGCACTGCGGATCTACAGGCTGGATAAGAACGATCGAGATTTCAAATGTGGAAATCTTTTGAGTCATCTTGACTAGAGATGTATTTTTTAATCTCCAAATCCCTCAATGCAAAAAAGAAATAGAGGGTGATAATTCAAAACTGAATATTGTTGCTGTGAATTGGTAGTGACAACAATATGGTCAAGGTCTGTTTTTCACAGTTAGGTTCACACTTATTTCAGGGCTGGGGGAAAAATGTGTTCTTGAAATAAATCAGAACTCATTCAGAGATTGTGAGCATGAGATCTTAATGGAGATTCTTTCTGTTTGAAACTGTAAGCTTTGTGCAGGGTCCCTGCCTGCCTGCCTAGGATCCTCTAGCAAACCGGAGGTGGATGTTTATTTTCTCTGGCACATCCCAAGGCCAACTTCCAAACATGCCTCCCCTCGGCCCTTGTTGGCCAGAGTGCTGGATTCTAATTAAGTCATCATACATTCAGGAAGTCTCCTTTGGTGACAGAGCTGTGCCTGGGGAGTTTGCTGAGCCTATGACATAGTTGTATTACTCAGGCCCCATCCCTGACATTGTAGCTACTCTCTTTCTGGCAGTCTGCCCCTGCCCTGAGCCTACGGGCTTTGTTCAGCTGGTGTTCCTGTGAACAGGTGAGCGTTCCATGGAGACCACTGGCCTCATTAAAGCATTAGTAAAGTTCAAGGGCATCCTTAGAGTTGGTTATACTCTCAGCAGCTATATCCTTGGCATAGATAGTACCAACTGCTCTGATCAGATTCAAAGGCTAAGATTAGAACAGGTCATACTCTACTGGCCTGGTTCATAAGAGAAGAGAACCCTGAATTCTGGATCCTTTATTTTGCTATCAACCTTGAGTTGATTGGTTCCTTTGAGCTTTCATTAGACACTTCAGGGTGTCCTGACCCAGGATATATGGGTCCAGTAGGGTCCATCTCCAACCCATTTCTATCAATACCTGTATTGGAGAAGTAATCTGTAACCCTCAGAAATTCCCCTGCTCTGCCTCTCTTCAACCTCTTCCCCAAACTGTGCCTTGAGATCTAATATCCTGAAAATACAAACCTCTGTGCCCCACACCTCATCAGCAAGTAAAGAAAAATAAGTAATATAGACATTTAAATAGTTTCTCCCTTGCTTTTATAAAGCCAGTTTCCATTCCTATGCCTTATCCCTTCCACTTATCCCTTGAAATATGAGGTGTTCACTACTGGGCAGCTGCCCTACCAATCTCTTCTTTGTATCCTGTGATCATAAACCCACCTGGGGAGTGAAATGTGCTGATTTACAAGAATGGCCACATTCATGCCATATGATCCATGAAGTATCAGGAAGAGTGTGTTCTAAGTCTAATGTTAACTTATTCCTTTACCTTCCCTGCATAGGGCTCAAAGTTAACCTTGAAGTTTATCCTAGGCAGATAGCATTCTACCATTTTCTCATATAGTTCTGTACAAACACAATGAGAGGAGAGCAATAAGAAAACAGCTGCTCTTTCCATAAAAACAAAACAAAACAAAACTCGACAGCATTTAATTTATATAAATGCTTACCTGAAGAGGTCACCTGTATCTTAGTTCCAGAAACAGTCAAAATAGAATTCCTGCCTAGGGTTGACTAGGCCTCTCTGTTTCAGATAACAGCAGATCCAATAGGGCAGAGACCACTGGATTATGTAAAGGAGGCATTGCAAACCCTCTGCCCCACTGGGTGTTTGTTATGGACTGAATTTTCTCCCTCTGAAATTCATATGCTGAAGCTCTGAAATCCAATGTGACTGTATTTGGAGATCCAGCCTTTAAGGAGGTCATTATGGTTAAATGAGGTGGAGGTCGTAAGGGTGGGGCCCTAGTGCCATAGTACAGGTATCCTTATGAGCGAAGATACACCAGGAATACATGAGCAAGAAAAGGTCACAGGACGACACAGAAAGAAAGCAGCCCCCTGCAAGCCAGGAAGAGAGGCCTCTGCAGAAACTAACCCTGACAGCACCTTAATCGTGAAATTGAGAAAATAAATTTCTCTTCTCTGAGCCACCCAGTCTGTGGTCTCTTGTTACAGTAGCCAGAGCAGACAAAATTAGTGTTCCATTTCTTGGTTGTTTGTATGCTGATAGGAAAGTGGTAGGAGAAGGCAGGGGATTTTTTTTTTTTTACATTTGTGTTATAATGACAAGTTTAGACAAGGCATAAGGACTCTCCCTCGCCCTTGCACCTTTTGAATGACTTCCACACATGTAATTTCATTGAGTTCTCATAATACCTTTATGAGTCGTTGCTGGAGTCAGGACATTTTATTTCCATTTTACTGCTTATGAAACTGAGGTATAAAAACCCTCTGCAAGTTCTAGAAGTCACCCTGAGAGGTTGTACTCCAGGCCCGCTGAACCCTAATCCAGTCTTCTTTTCATTATACAAAAGAATCTCCCATTGGATGAAGCCCAAGAACTTCTGTAGGGCTGGAGAAAACAAATTCTTTTTATGTCCTTTTTTTTTTTTAACCATCTCTGTGATGGCCAATGTGTTCCAGCCCCCATTCACAGAACAGCTGGAGAGAAACTAGGAAAGAGCTCCATGGGGTTACTTTATGATATGTAGGACAATATGACAACGGCAGGAAATGTGCAGCAGCAATGCCAAAGAAGTGGGCCTGTGGCAACTGAGTTGAGAGCAAAAGTGGAAAACGTGCATGGTAAACCTCTGTTGCAAGCCAGCCTGGCATCTTCCAATGCCCTGTTGTCTGGCTCTTGAAGCTATCTGCTCTGCAGGTCCCCATAATTATTTGAGCTTTTCATTCTCAGAATTTCTCTGTAAGAGGGAATTGCAGGTAACATCCATAATAATCCAGATGATCTATTCAAATGTGGGTGCTCTTTGCACCCTTACTGCTAAACTCCCAGTGGAGTCTCTTTATAGTCTTGCTAACTCCATTGCATAGCTAGGATGCTTTCCTGCTTTCAGGACCCTGACAGCAGTGGGACACCTCTGTGAACACCTCATTTTCAAAACAGCTTTTGCATAGATGACCAGAGGTGCAGAGAACAATCTTTCAAATTCACTTCGACCTCCTCTGCATCTTGAAAGTCTCCTAGGTAGCCTTTATATTTCCTGGAATAATCCATGCTCTTTAGGGATTGTTTCCATCCCGTCCAATGCAGAAGTGGGAATCAGAGACTCTGGAGTTCAGATGCCTGCATTTGAATCAGTTTTACCATTTTCCAGCTTGTGTGACCTTGAGCAAGTTACCTAACCTTCCTAATCCTGACTTGTCCTCACATGTCAGATAAGAATAAAGGTAATATCTCTTCTTAGGATTGAGGTAATGATTATGTGAACAATATGTAAAGTGTTCAGCATATTACAATGTAAACGCTAATTATTACTATTATCAGAACTATTACTTACCCAGTAGTTAACTGCTGAGTGGTCTTCTTTGATGTAAATAGAACATTTCTATATGACTAATTTTCCTAGATTAGTTACTATTATATATTAAGGGGGCTGGAGCAGTGGCTCATCAGTTGGAGTGCTTGCCTGAAATGCACAAGGACCAGAGTTCAAATCCCAGCACCACATACACAGCTAAGTGTCAGAAAAACAAAGGTCAGATGAAAAAATAAATAAAATTGATTCTATCTTTTTCTAACTCTCTTTAAAAAAAGGTTTTTTAATTGACAAGAAAAATTCTATATATTTATATTGTACAGCTCGATAGATATAGATTGTGGAATGGCTAGATGAAGATATTTAACATATGTATTACTTCACAAACCTATTTTTTATTCATGATATTGCATGATAAGAATGCTTAAATATCTACTCTCTTATCCATTTTCAAGTAGACAGTATACTGTTATTAACCATAGTCATCATGACATAAATAAATCTTTTGAATATATTTTTTCCCATTTAACTGAAGTTTTTTGCCCTTTGAACAACATCTCCTCAATCGCCTCACCTCCCAACCTTTGGTAACCACCATTTCACTCTGATTTCTTGAGTTCGGCTTTTTTTAGATTTCGGTAGAAGCGAGGTCAAGGCACAAGTGTGTGTGTGTGTGTGTGTGTGTGTGTGAGAGAGAGAGAGAGAGAGAGAGAGAAAGAGAGAGAGAAAATGAGAGAGAGAGAGAGAGAGACTTTTAAAATCCCTCTACCTGTTGATGAACACTCATGTTGAGTCCATATATTGGCTATTGTCAGTAATGTTTCAATGCACATGGGTATGCAGGGGTTTTTTCCACATGTTGATTTCTTTTCCTTTGGATATACTTATGTAAGTGGTGGGATTGCTGAATCAGTTGATTGTGTGACTTCTAATTTTTTGAGGAACTTCCATACTGTTTTCTTGAATGTCTGTATTAATTTAGGTTTCCATCAAGAAAAATCACGAGTTCCTTTTTGTTCACATCCTTGTTAATGTTTTGATCTTTTGACTTTTTTAATTGGTTCCTTTTAGTTATACATAATATTAGGATGCATTTTGACATAATGAAGGTAGCAATTTTCTAATTATTCCCTCTTTTCCCTTCCCGTACGCCCCTCCCTACTCTACTGATGTTTCTGCAATTTATAGTTTTTTTAATTAATGTTTTGTGGATATACTTGATGTTGGGATTCGCTGTGGTATTTTTTTGATGATAGCTATTCTAACAAGGATGAGGTAGTAGATCACTGGGGCTTTAATTTGCATTTTCCTGATGAACAGTGATGTTAAACACTTTTTCATATTATTGTTAGCTGTTTTACTTCTTTTGAGAAACATCTATTTAGATATTTTGCCCTAAATTTAGTTAGATTACTTATTTTCTTGATGTTGTGTCAAATTCCCTATATACTTTGCATAGATTTTCTCCCATTTCATTGGTCGTCTCTTCACTCTGGTGGTTGCTTCATTTGTTAATTTTTGCTTTTGTTGCCTGTGCTTTTAGGGTTATATCTAAAAAAAAAGTCATTGCTCAGACCAAGGTCAAAATGTTTCAACTGTCTTCTAGTGTTTTTACAGTTTCAAGTCATATACGTATCTAATGAATTTGGAGTATTTTAATAGCATATAATGAAGGTCCCATTGCACTTTTCTGCATGTGGAGATACAGTTTCCCAGGACCATTTATTGAAGAGAATATTCTTTTCTCCATCCTGTGTTCTTGGAATCTTTGTTGAAAATTTAACTGGTTGCAAATGCTTTGGGATTGTTTCCAACATTGTTCTCTTACTCTTGGTTCCTCCAGTTTTAATTTATGGCCTTCCTTCTTAGCTACCCCTTGGTATGGTATGTATGTATATATGGTATATATGGTATGTATGTATATATATAAAATTAGAAAATTGCTACCTTCATACTCTTTCCTCCTACATTATAAAGTTTATAAACAAAGTTGTCAAAACTTACTTTTTGGAGAAAGCCCTGTTATCTTTCATCCCTTCTGAATTGCCACCATAATTCATGCCCATCAAGCATACATTAACAGCCAACTATGCTGACATTCCCAGTATCAAGGCCTATATCTTAGACCTTTTCCAAATCCTGCACAATGCTTTGTAGGGGGTAAATATTCAGAAGCTATATAGAATTGATTTCTTCTTATGCTTTCTACTCACTACATTCCCAAGTCTAAAATGTTTATCTTTCACAATTTGCTAAGTCAATGATGATAGTTAAAGGACTTACTGTGTGCCTGGTGATAATGAAACCTACTCACAGAGAGATGTTAGCATCATAATGCTTGATTTTTCTTTTTGTTTTTTTTCTTTTTGATACCAGATTGAACCCAGGACTGCTTAACCACTGAGCAACATCCCAATCCTGTTTTTATTTTTGTTTATTTATTTATTTAAAAAATTTTTTGACACAGGGTCTCACTGGGTTGCTCAGGGCCTCACTACATGGTTGAGGATTGATTTTGAAATTACAGTCCTCCTGCCTCAGCCTCCCTAGTTGCTGGGATTACAGGTGTGTGCCACTGCACCCAGCTAATGCTTGATTTTTTTGAGGCTGATTTCCAGTATAACAAAGTTCTTCTCTCCTAAACTTTCTTCCCACATTCCTATTCCTCCACAAGAAAGCACACTTCCTGGGGCCCTACTCTTATGGGACTCTTGTGCTATGTCTTTTCTACATAGAATAGTGGAGTGGTACACTTTACTCCTTGTCTACCTATCAGCCACTACACTTACTTCTTTGCTAACACAGTCTTGATTTTGTCTGGCATCTTACAACAATGTACTTCACAAGACTGGCCCTATCCCATTCATGGTCCAAGGGTTTATTATAATCTGTCTTAGTCAGTTCCTGGTTTTCCTATTCTTGTGCCGGTGATTATTTTAAGAATGGCTACGTTCTAGGTTTTGCCATAGTTGTCTTTACTCTTAGAAAGAGCAAATTGTTTCCTGGAGCTGTGGAAGCCATATTGGCATCATGAGGGAGCCAGATCAAGAGTCTAAGGTAACACTGCATAGATGGCAGAATGAGAAAGTGTGAGACTCTGGGGTCTACAATAGCATTGCACTACTACTAATTAACCAACTTTAGGACTGCCCCATCTGCAGACTTCTTACGTGAGATAATATACTTCTGTAATTGTTTAAGATACTTTTAATTGGGTCTTCATTGTTTTGTACTGAAAGCATCCAGACACAGGAGGCATACCATAAATGTTTGTTAATTTACTGATCAATGAAACTGACCCTAATCCATGCCATCTTGGTTAACTAAAGCTCTAAATGTTTAATAAGAAAGGCAGAAAATTCTGGTTAAAAAAACATTATTTAAACAATCAGGAAAACTGAATGATTTTTATGTTGTTTTAGTTCTCGACTTTGGTGGGGGGCTAGATGGATAAGGAGATTAAGGAGATTCTAAACCTTGCAAAAATCACACAGCAAGAATATCTTCAAAAAATTCTCACTGTCAGTTTTTTTGGTTGAACTATAGGATTCAGTTGGCCACTGCTCAAAAGGTAGTAACCTTTGCTAAGATGGCCTGGAAGGGTGAACTTTAGCAGTGGTTGGCACTGTGGCAGGATGTGGAGCTGTGCATATGAGCTGCTAATATTCCAGTCCCAGAGGAAGGGCCAGTGAGGTCTCTGATCACCTCCATGAACTATGTGGCAGGGTACATTAGTGCACACCCTATTCCACCATTTTCTTTTGGGGCCATTTGTGGCCCAGGTAAGATCATTCTCTTTCCATGTTGTCAGGTATCCCTTACCTGCCCACAGAGCCTGTCTGAGTTCTGAGAGCTATAGCACTGTCCCTGAAGAAATGCAGAATCAGGTAGAATATTCACTTCTGTCTGCACTGGTCAAGTCATCAGAAGGACTTTGGGTCAGTTTGCAGCTTAGCTTTCTCATCTGGACTGCTCTAGTTACTGGACACTCTCTAGTTCTGCCTCATTCCATTTCTGATACTATATTGGTAGTAGTGGTTTACTTTCCTAAAGATAGAACTGATGCTCATGCTCCCTATCATCTAAGGATATATTTAAGCTCCTTTGTCTGCCATGGCTCAATCTGAAGCCCACCTTATTCTCCAGACTCATCTTTCCTCCTCATCTGCCATAGGCATAAAATTATCCACATCCAGTTACCTAATCACATATGATGTGTTCTAATATTTGCCCAGTGCCTTTCCTGCTGTTCTCCTTTCTCTTGAAAACACTCCCCATCATAGGCTCCCTGTTCCCACCACCTCCATCTTTGAGCCACATCTTTGATGTACTCTGGGATCTTCCCTGATTGCCTCATGCAGAGTTAAAGTCTACCTTTTCTCTTCTCTGCTTCCTTCTAATAACCCACTAGCATGAATCACTTGTTTTGTGATTGTTTCATTGTCCTCCACTTGAGTATCCTGTGGACTGAACTTGGTCCTGCTTAGCACATACCAAGTCATGCCCTCCCCACCTTTTTTAAATTGAAGTGAATCATACTTTTTAAAAGTAAGAATTAAACACCTGCAATTGTTTTTGATGCCAGCAGGGTTTTTGCAGCTCTCTGACTCTGTCAGGATCCTTGGGAACATAGAAGAAAACTGAATTTTCAGGTCAGTATCTAGGAATAGATACTGAACAAAGGAAAAGAATCTAGAAGATGAAGGTAGCAGGGATACATGAGCTCTAACTACGACCTACAACCCAGGGCTCTGCCACCCCTTCATACATTCTCCTACCATCCAGACTGTCAAAACATGTTTGCAAGCTAATATTTACACATTAAAGCTTAAATAGGCTCATTATTTTCATTTTATCCTCTTTTTACTTCCAAATTTAGAGACAGATCCATAGGGCAATAAAATCAATGAAATTGCACTAGTTCTTAAAGAGTTTGAAGTCCTTGACTGCCTGTGTGAAGACCAGAACATTTATTATTCTTTTTTCCAGGATGGGTTCCTCCATCCCCATTTGGGAAAATCCCATCTACTTCTGAAATCTCTTCCCACCTTCCTTTGTGAACTAAAGGGCAATGTTTTAACTCAGTAATTTCAGCAGTATCTTCCTTTCTTGTTGATATATAAATCTTTTTCTGCTTTCTTTTGGGAAATCCCTATCTCCTTTGCTCACATATCATTCAAAACATGCTTCTCTCCTTTCAGAAACTTTCTCAGGAATGTCATTGGGTTTATCTTGGACAGAGAGCTGCATCTGGAATCTCAAAAGGTGGTTTCCCAAAGATCCTGTAGATCAAATCCTTTTCACATTATTTTTTTCTTCCAATAGATAAACAGAGTCATCCTCATTCTTGAACTGCTATTGTCAGAAAACAAACAAACAAACAAACAAACAAACGAAAACGGAAACTGGCCATGCTTTTGAGGGAAGAGAAAACACTCAGTTGCCTAGAAATTTGAATGACATTCATTAGTTTGTATTCTTTTCTTCATGGCAAACAATTACATTCCCTTCTGTGGTTTTTGTAAACTGGATGAGTCAAGGTGACTTAGAATAACTTTGTTTTCTTAATCTCCGGAGTTTGGAAAAGTGTGCATTCCCTTTGGCTTGGTGACCATGCCTGAACTCAGAAAGTATAATTAGAAAAAGAATATTTGATATCAAAATATTTGCACTGGTGCTAATAAAGAGCACTGAAGCCAACAGAAAGGATAACGAGGTGACAACTAATTAATGTTTTTTAACTTGGGGCACAGAATGGTAGTCGACCTCCGAGACAGCTGTGCACACATATAGCTTGGCTGGTGTGCATATGATTATGTAGGCTGTGGAAGGCCCAGGATCCCTGTGTCCTTCAGCTGCTTGGAATCTTTACGAAAGATACTTCAGTTTCTTTAATGTTTCACAGGAGAGTTTTACCAGTTTCCTTTGGTGAATCAATTTCCAGATAGTAGAAGATAAAAAAAAAGAAGAAAAAGAAATGGATATGATGAACGGTTGTCATGAGCTTTAGCATGGAATTGGGGCTCAGGCCAGAGGAGTGAGTTTTCTTTGGGTCGAAGCCAGCAAAATGAAACCCCAAGAAATCAGTCTTTGGCTATGTCATTATCTAACAAGCCAAAGGAAATGGATGACATGATGCTGACTAAGTGAGACGAATTTTGTTCTATAATTTATGTGAACATCAACCAACAGCTAAAATACCAATTCATGTCAGTATTCTCTTTGCCCCGGCACATGGACAATGAGCACAGAAACACGACGCTCACACATCCTGAGCAGTCATAAGGAGTTGGGTCTAGATACGCTGGCAATGATCATTAATTTGGCTATGTTTTGATTTAGTGTTTGTGTTAATGTATTCTAGTATGTCTGAGAATATGAAAGTAACACCTGGTGTGCTCTGTGCAAATGCTTCTCCGCTTCAGGAGGAGAGCCAAAGGGGACACACAGCTGAACCTGAAGCGTCATTATAAATAGGCTCCAGGGAATAAACTCCTCTGATTTCTCAGAATAAAACAAAGTCAGAGAAAATACACAAATAAGAGAGCCTTTCTTGCACGGAATACATATCTTTAAGGAAATATTATGCTCAGAAGTTTGTTTTGGGGCAGTTTGTAAATCAAAGCAGGATTTCATTACATTGCTCTGCTTGCATGCAAATGTCCTCAAAACACACACACACACACACACACACACACACACGCGCGCGCGTGCACACGCACACACACACAAACGCATAAGCAGAGGCAATGAGACTAATAACAAAAAAGTTCACATTTACAGGCTTAATTTTATTGATACCTTAAGACTGGCCAAAGGTGGATAATCCTTCTAGAACTACCCCTGCCTGTGCAGGATATACCATGGGCTGTACTAGACTAGTACCTGCATGAAGGCAGCATTGTTGGTTTTGTATTGAAGCAAATGCATCAGCTTCCAGTGCCTCTGAGACCAGCATTCCCTTCTTCCTTTTGTGTAATTGAGATCTGGCAACTCTTACTAGTTTAGCTTATTACACCAAGAGTCACCAAAAAAACACAAGCAAGAAAAAGTAGAAGTCCTCTCCTCAGAAGACCTAGAAATACAATGCACATAGGGTAAGAAAAGCTGCCAGATTACTTTAAATTTATAATATTCCCTAGGCCTGCATCAAATCTAATAAAGAAAGATAAATTGACTTTTTGGATTTTCTGGTTCAAAAATACCCTAAATCCATTTTATCTTTTTATTCCATTTTTTCTTTTTTTTTTTTTAAAGCTCAGCAGCTGAGTTTCATTCAAGTCTAGCTTGCCCTTGCCACCTCTGTTAGAAGTCATCACCGATGAAGAGACAACTAATCACACTGTGCCATTTTCATCTCTCAACTCATCTGACAAATATATTGGCGATTCTGGTGGACATTTCTAGGGTGTGCTGTGAATGAAAGAGAATTCACCATGTTCCATCTCCTTAATGTCTAGAGGGGCGAAACGGCTCTCTATTTGCCACATCCACAGGTTTGGGGGTACTGCAAGCAATCTCAGGTTTCACCTGGGAGTAGAAGGTGATAATATGCAATCCATGAATTCAATATATATTGAAAATACATTTCCGGCTCAACGAGAGTTGTGAGCATTCAACTGGAGTTCTCAGGTGCAGTAGGAAAAACCAGTGGTCTGTGCAGCTCACATTCAGGCTGATTAATACACTGCTAAATGCTCTTTGGAGCGCTGCCAGGAGAAATATAAACAGCAAAAGAACTTACTCTAGAAGAATCTGTCTTTTTGCCAAATTGTACAAGGAAAATATGTTTAAGGGAAAAAAAATGATAGGAGGATGTGTTTTTAGTACATGTATGCTCATCAAATCCCAGGTCTGTAAAACCCATTAAAAACAACACGAAGTATTTAAAATCAGCAGCAATCACCTAGGTTGGTTACTGATTTACAAGATTAAAAACATTCTGAACCAAAGAGGAAGGTGCACTAATAAACACAGGTTCCTGAAACTATCCTTGGTGATTACTTGCCAGTCTTTTTTGGTGAGGAATTCAACATCTTAAGGAAAAATGTTAGCACGCAAGTGAGGAGGAGGTGTTGTTATTCCATAATGTCCCTGGGAAACTGAGGTTGTTTAATAATTGTCACACAGAGCCCTGCAAACACCATGGGCATCTGTTTTGATATTATGCCAGCATAATATCTCTGGCATATCTTGGTCCAGGGCACGTTCTCAAGTTTTTCATTGTGAAGGAAGAAATCCCCTTTATTCCATGCCTGTTGGGTTCTGTAACTCTGTATCCAGAACATGGGCAAAGTCCTACTAGCACCATAAAAGAAAAGAATCCCAGAACCAGTGTTTTGAGAGCTAGGGGTAGGCACTTTGGGTGATTTGAACATGACTAGGTCTTATCCTTTGGGGAGCTCAACTTTAATCAAACTACTGTTTGCCCTCTTATAATTTCATAGGAAAAAACAAAACCTCAAAGTGGTAGAGCCTTTGTTTATCTATGTTGTAAATAATGCATTCAGTACCTAATAACGTACGTACAAATGGGAAGAAGATGAAAGATGGCAGAGCATGACCAGCCTTGAAGGATAGATCCCTGTGCAGAGGGCTGGGGATGTGGCTCAATGATAGAGGGCTTGCCAAGCAGGCATGAGGTCCTGGGTTCCATCCCAGGACCAAAATATGGCTGAGTATATACATAGTCATGTGTATGCAGCCCACCAGGGTCTCAGGGTCAACAGATAGGTAAGTGTCATGTGAGGATGTAACTGGAGGGTAGATGAATGTCAAGCAATGATGAAATGAGAACAGGAATGCAAGTAAGGAAGGTTGAGGCCACCTGGTGCTCACAGCCACAAGGATTCTCCATGGTGGTGTACCATGCGGGGAGGAGAGTCAATCCCCTACTGCAGAATCCGTGCATTCTTAAGGATGATAGACCATATTCACTCTCTGTAGGACTTTGATGACTTGCACTTGAACTGGCCTTCCTTGAATCCATTGGAAGAAGGTGATGAACTACTCAGTGACAGCAATCTTAGCGGGACAAGTGGAGGACACTCCCAGGATGTTGCTCCACTATTGGTCTCCAAGTTGCTTTTGTGTTCCCAAAACTACCAGAATATTTGCAACCCTGTTTGTGAGAAAGTGTTAGACTTTTATTTGTGCTTTTGTTTTATTTTAGTTTGACTGAGTAGGTTGGTTTTCAGGTCCAGCTGAAAGAAGAACAAATTGACAGGCAAAGAAAAACTGCTTTGTAAAGCCAAGGCTTCTCTGTCTCTGGGGCGGCTAGGCATTCTAGCAGCCCCATCCTATGTGCTGAATACCATTCTAGCTGCTGTCTTCCAGTGGTTCAGGTGGTCCTTCCAGATGCCAGTCCTTTCCCCATTATGGATACCTTTAAATGATGCTTGGGTCTCCTTTCTGTCATTTGGCTTTGCACCTGGACCTGCCTCTAACAGCCACTTCAAACTTATGTCCCTTTTCAACAGCCCAGCTGGCTTTAAGCTGCAGCTGTGTCCTGGATGCTATGACTGTATCAATCTTGATGCCCCCTTCCAAAGCCATTCTGTACACTGAACCCAAGCCTTGAGATTCCAGCCCAGCAACTGCTGCACTGGGAGAGAATTGGGGAAAATGCACATCAGGATCAGACTTCATTTTCTTTATATGAACCAGGGCACCAAGATGTGAACAGTGATAGTCTGCTGCAGGGAGTCCTGAACTTGGTCTATGCTCCTACTGCAGAGACTCACGTTAATGAAAAGAGCTACAGGGGTTGGGACTCAGCTGCATGCCCAGGGTGGTACTTGGTGCATTTTGTATATTATCTCATTTAATTATCACAAGAAGTCAAGAGGTGAGCAACATTTGTCAGGAAGGAGTTGCTGCAAATATTCCCAGAATCATTGATAAAAGCCCAGAGTATTGTAATAAAGCAATAGCTTGGCTTTCAGTGACCTTTACCTGTCACTCACTAGCTCACTGGACATGCCCTACTGCTGAGAAATTTCTTGATTTTCTCCCTCTGCTGGTACCACAGCTACACATGTCATTCAGCTAGGTGCTGAGCTTTCCTTCCTGCATATAGCAGCACATCATGAATGGCAGACAACAACTGAAATATCCTGTGATGGTTCACTCCAGACCTCAGATCAATACTCACATTCAACCGGAAGGTAAGAGCTTCTCTTGAACTGAGGGATCAGTAAAAACATCTCAGTTATATATATGGAAAATATTTTAAATTTGGGTTTCAAGTAAATTCAGCCAAAGTACATAAAATATAATGGAGCATGGGAAGCCATTATAGTGCAGTGGAAAGGAGGTGTGGCCTGGCCATCTTATTGAGGAAGGATTTGGGTGGCACAATTTGGAGATAAGCTGGTTTGGCATTAGTGAGTGATATCAATGACTATGTTTACATGTGATGACAACTCAGGTATTTGTAACTGACATACTGAGGGAGGTGGTGAGGTGAACAGTGAGAGTCTGCTGTAGGGAATCCTGAACTTGGTCTATGCTCCTACTGCAGAGACTCATGTTAATGCAAAGGGCTACAGGGGTTGAGACTCTGTCGCAAGCCCAGGATAGTACTTGGTGCTTTGTATATATTATCTCTTATAATTATCACAAGAAGTCAAGAGGTGAGCAACATTTGTCAGCTTCTTTCTACAGGGAAGAAAATTTGGATAAGGCAGGTGGTTACTTGGCAGTGGACTCGGGTTCCAAGCATCTGGGGAGCAGACTGACTCTGTTCTCTTTCTTCACAGCCCATGTTTTAAGTACTGACTCCCACTTAGGTCGGAAATCTGTCAGACTTCAGTTCTAGCCTTGCAAGTTAAGGAATCAGGAATTCTCATCTTTGTTTAAAGACAAAAGAAGACAATGTCATAAGACCTCCTTGGCCATATGCATGGATGGGGGATAATGAACCTCGTCTCCTACCTATGCGGGAGTCTTCCTCTATTGTGTGCACTTCTAGGGATGGGTGATAGAGTAACTCCCCTCATTATAGCAAACCTACAGAAGGTGGGTAGACCCTTCCCTCTTTCTATCCTTAAAGGCCAAGCATTAAATACATGGCTTTATTCTGGATATTAGAATTTCCTGCCTGGGATCTTGAAATAAAACTATCATCATATGACAAAGGGTGGCTCAAAACCATTATGTTGGCAGTTTTATAGGGGTTTCTGCTGACTGGTGCTACTTGGACCTCTTCAGTGAGACCCTTTTTCCCACTCACCTCTTTTTTTTCCTTAAGATTTCTTTCTTTCTTTTTTTTTTTTTTTTTTTTTTTTTTTTTTTTTTTTTTTTTTTTTTTGTAGCTGATCTGGGAGGTGTCCATCTTCTTCATGCTGGCCGCAGCACAGTGAGAGGCATGGTTGAGATGAGGGATAAGAAAGGATGGTTGAGCAGGAATTCTCACTCTTTCCTGGATTTTGGGCTCCCGGTTGGCTGAGTTTTGCTTTGGCTAATGTCCTGGAATTTTAAAAGCATAATACACATTTGCAGAGAAGTCTAGCCTTATAAACTTGATATTTTTTTCTAAATAGAAAAACTATATTAACATAGAAAACGTTTGTTTTTTGACAATCTCAAGTGAGAAAAGGAAACCTCAAGTGTATAAAAATCATCCCATATAGAATTCAAATTAAAAAGTCAAAATTGCATGTGACAAGGATTTCGTGAGCCCAATCCTCTCTATTTGCCTGAGTTTTAATATTCTGGTATTGCCTTAAGTTCCCTTTTAGCCTCAGATAGCAAGTTTAAGAAATAACGTTTCTTACTTTCTCGTAAGCTAATGTACATTAGGGAAAATGTGATTTGATAGGGTATTTTTCCTATTGAATATCCAGCTCTCTCCTCACAGTTTGAAAGAGCTTGTCACAATTCCCCAAATGTTAATGCTAAACCAGCCATGAAGAGAAGCACATGCCCAGTGCTAGAGCAAGAAAGCCAAATTAATGACAACCAAGTCACACACATACAGACACACACACAATACACACACACACAGATATATATATATGTATATATATGTATAGGCATGCTGATATATATATATATATATATATATATGCATGGTACTTACATGTGCATACATGTACTAGGTATATTTTGAAATATATATATATATATAAAGACATATCTGTTATGGGGAAATATAGGGAAACAGGGGAGTCAAGAGACTGGGGTGTGGGTGAGGTATGTGTAATTATGGATTAGGATCAGGGGCATATCATATTGTTACTTCATGAGCATTTATGATTGTACAACAACTCAACTCCTCAACAAAATTTTAAAAATATTGTATTTGTATGCCTTTTGATATATTTCAATGGAAATCTAAGTTGGAAGTGAGTTGACAGAATTTCTGCACTAAGCAACTAAAATGTCTTACAGGTTTAAAACCCTCATGGAACTCTAGCCCCTTATATCTTGAGGAACTGTTGCCTTTCCCTGGAAGTCACTGAACTAGAAATGTGTGCTTCACCAGATTCTCTGAAATGTCTTAGCTCAATGACTTTACAGCATGGGACTTGCTTATTCACACAGAAAACAAAAAGTTGTGATTTTTAATGAACTTTTTAGCTGTAAAAATGATGAGCCAATAATTTATGAAAATGCACTAGATGTGAACTCTCCTACTGATGCTGTTGTCCACAGACCTGATTGGATCTTTCTAGACTGTGGAAGAGCTGTGCATGGTAAAGAAGCTTTTCTGCACACTGCTTCACTCACGCACCATGCAGTTGCTGTGTAGACCATGCAACAATCACCAGGCTGTGGTGGATTCTGGGTAATGGATGATGTCATCAGCATAAACCACGTTTATGTTTCCCATGCCATTCAAGTATTTCTGCCACAAGTTCATTCATTCATCACTTAGAACGCACACAGAAAATCGTAGACATTAAAACCACAGCAAAATGTATCATTCAAAGCAGATAGCTTATTCAAATTAGGAACTTTCAAAGAAGTTTTGTTTACAAAGGGACTCTATGAAAACATGGAAAATGGTGTAGAGGGGGAGAGGGATATTGCAGAAGCCTGGAGTTGACAAGAGCAGAGGAGCTGCCATGACCAAAGCCAGGGAGACAAGATGTCGCATGTAGAAGCCTTAAGAGTCTTATTGGGTGGGCTGGAGTGGTGGCTTGACTGTTACGGTGCTTGCCTGGTATGCCTAAGTACATAGGTTCGAACCCCAGCACCAAATACACAACTAAGTGTCAGAGCAATAAAAGCCAAGTGAAAAACTCAATAAAAATTGATTCTTTCTCTCTCTCTCTCTCAGTGTCTTTCTCTCTTAAAAAAAAAAAAGAGTCTTTTTGGGGATCCCTTCCTCAGAGGAGCAGTGACATTTGTTTGAAAAACGCAAATAGCCCACCATATTCCCTCAGATAGGGAACCAACATCAATAAATAACCAGAGGAGATTCTTTTCAATCCCTTAATGTCATTCCAAGTCTCTTCCCCAGATTAACCCAATTGGAAGCCAAAAGTAGGACAGTGCACAGAGGAATGCCACACATGTCAGCCTTCTGAGGTAGGAAGGAAGGTGGAGAAGGATGGAGGAAGGATTTGCAGGGTCAAAGAGAAGGTGTTGACACAAAGCAAAAAAACAAATAGAACCTAGGGGCAGAGTGGTTTCAAATGCTTTCATTAGGTCACTATAACCTTCAATCACAAATTACATTAAAAAACTGACATATTTATTTGTTGTCTGGATTCTGGAAATGGTCTCTGAGAACCTTGGGGAAAGAGATTGTTCCTTCAGCTTTAAACAATGATATTAATATTTGGATGAAAACAGAGATTATTGAAAGGGGCTCAAACGACATCCAGGAAAATACTGAAAATGTACTTGTGTATGGATGGAAAGGGTGCTCTGGTCAGTGATTGCTGTGGGGCTCTAGAAATATACAGAAACGGAGTGTTTATAGCAGCAAGATTTTAGCAGTGCTTATTTACACATGAAACAGGAGAGAGAATGCTTGGACCTGAGAGTGGAACCGATTTGACCCCTGCTTAGCAGCCTTTTGCAGAGAAGGCCACTCCAGGGATTACATCCTGATCCCATGAAATATTGGGACTATACTATCAGCCCCTTTATCTCTATACCCATTCTTCCAGCAGCCTCTTTAATGTGGCTATAAAGAGAGAATATGCCGGGATGGCCTCCTTTGTCTGAGTTGGATATATGTTTCTCAGGACAATGAGCAAATTGGCATTCTGCTTGCATTCTTCAGTCCCGTGAGCTTGGACAAAGTCCATCTGCCCCTGCATGATGGGTCTGTTGTCACAAACTGACCACTTGAATTTCTGAATCTGCAAAGCCAAGGACCAAACGGTGAACTTTGAAATTCTTGAAGCTCCTTGACAGTCCGACTGCCATCTCCCTGGGGATATTAGGAACTAATTCTCTTTTTACCTTAGGGAACGTCCATCTAATTCCTGCCTAATGCTACTGTCAAGAATCCTTATTCCACCTTCACAGCCACTCTGAGAATGATTTTCATATTCTCATTATTCAATGGTTATAAACCATAGTTCAGAGAAGAGAAGTAACTAGACCAATATCACATGACTGATGGGTTGCAGAAGAGAATCTGTCCCTGTAACTAAAAATTTTTTAATGTCACTAGCAGAAACAGCTGACATGTATTAATAAATGAATATATGCTACACATTTTATAAGCATCAATTCACTTATTTCTTAAACAACTTGACATTATGAGTGTCCTCATTAGCATGTGAGGAAAACAGAGTCAGAGAGGTTAAGTAGCTTGCCCAGGATCACACAGTTACTGGGAGAGAGGGGAGAGATTTCAGTTGCAGGCAGACTGAGTCCATAGGGCATGATCTAAACCACAGGGCTCTGGGGCCCAGACCCAGAAGAGGGGAGGAAAACCCCCCAGTGGTTATCAGCAGGAAAACATAGGGAAGGGAAGGGAACAGAATAGAGCAACCAGTTAATTTAGGCCAAAGCAAAGACTAGAAGCTTAATGGGTTCAGATGTTAATTGCAGATCTAAACTACTCTTTTACTTTTTAACTCCAAATTAGATAGATACTGCTTTCCTTGTCTTTCAGATTATCTAAGAATTTAACTGCAGCCCCTTGTCACACATTTGAATGAACACTACCGGAGGTTCAGAAGGTTAAGTTACTAAAAACAAAACCTTGGTGTTTTGCTTTGTTTGGTTTTGGGGATCCCAAATGTCTATTTCTAGTATTTATGGAACCAGGAAGTGCTAATATAACAGGAATGTGATGGTCAGAGTAATTTGATACAAAAGAAATCAGGAAGTCCTGGGAACTATTGAAAAAGGATGGCCCTTGCAGCGGTTCTACTTGGCATTTTCCCCGTTGGTCCAATTAAAGTATTGGTTTGAGCGAGGTTTTTGCCAGGGATGAACTCGCATTGCATTTTAACATTTACCCAGGCTGTGCCTCTGCCGGCTTATGTTGAGGCCGACTCTATATTTTCCTTCCCTTCTCTCTGATACAGCTCTACAAAGTGGCATTCTTTTTTCTCATTTCTGTACTGTGAACTTATTTTTCCATATTTTTTATTATTACTTTAGAGTTATACATAATGATGGGACTTTTTTATTGTACATTCACACATGCACACACACTATAACAATATAACCCAGACTATATCCCTTCTAAGCCCTTCACCTCCTCCCAACCCTGGTCTCTTTCTTCTATTGATCTCCCCTTGGTTGTTATTATTATTATTTTACTTTTCTGGTTTTTGTTGATTGCATGGGAACTATTTAGTATTTTAGAGGTGCAAAATAGACCACTTTTTTATCCCCCTTTTCCTTACCCCTTTCCTTCCTGTCCTTCCTTCCCTTTCGCCTCCTTTTTCCTCTACTCTACTAGACTTCCTTTAGCTCATCTATTAATTGGTATTTGAATGGTCTGTGAACTTGTTTTTACGTGACTTTTTCTGTAAGAGATGTTGCATCACCTAACGTCTTACTCAGCATGCTCCTGTTTTGTCCATGTTGGTCACTACTTACACGTGATTATGTTTAGTAAAAATAGAATAGAATAAAAAATTCATTTCATCAGTTGCACCAGCCACATTTTAAGTGCTCAATAAACCACAAGAGGCTGGTTTTGACTCTTGACTACCACCTTGGATGGGACAGACACAGGGCATTTCTATCCTCACAGAAAGCCCTGTGGATCCTCTGGATTCCCTCCCCAATCTGTGTTTTCTCTGTATATACATATATTTTTTTGTATGGGGGAAGTGCTTTACCACTGAGTTACATCCTCAGTTCTTTTTATTTTATTTTGAGACATGGTTTTACTAAATTGCCCAGGCTGACCTTGAACTTGCAATCCTCCTGTCTTAGTCTCCCAAGTTAACTGTGATTACAGGTATGTGGCACTGCTCCTGGCAAGAAACAATTCTTGGGTTTTAAATCTACAGTTTTTGTTTCAAGAGGCTATAGCTGGTCCCAAGCAGAGATAGGTCCACTGTTGAAAGGCATTGGGTTGCAAGGCATTGTGAGGGCACATGATGCCACGGAATTGCACACTTACAAATAATGAAAATAGTACATTTTATGTTATGTGCACTTTGGTACGTTGTTTCTTTTGATTGAAACTTGAGGGAATAAAAGTTATTAGGGTGCCATTTAAAAAAGAAAAAAAAATCCCTATTGGAGAGCCATGCATTGAGCCCAACCAAGGTTGGAAGAAAATATAGTATTGAAAGAGGGTGCAGAAGAGGCTTCCCTGGAAGAGGCTTCTGGGCTCAGAGCTCAAATGCATGGTGTGTGCAAAGTTCATGGAGCCAGCTATGATAGACTGAGTATTGTTCTTTGGAAGTCAGAGCATTGATACACCATGTTCTCTCTGTTTCTCTCCTCTCACTTTCTGTAATGTTTACAATACCTGTTGGGAAGGATGAGCCTTTATCAGCTTCACAATCAGGAATCAAGGAAATGGGCTTTGGACTCTAGTGAGATCAGAGCATTTAATAGTCATCGTAGTAACGGCGACCTCCAAGGAAGTGGTGAAAATTGGGGGAAAGAAGCAAAAGACCCTCACCTGACTTGCTCTTCCAGCTGCCTGGAAACTCCTCCAAGAGAGAAAACAGGAGATTGCAAATTTCATTCCATTATGGATATCTGCACTTTCTTCGCAAGAAGGGTTCTGAAGCTAGAATCTCTGATGCTCTCTTCTATTAATCCAAAAATGGGTTTGAAGTAATTCCTGGAGCATCGTTCTCTACTTTGTACTTTAGAATCACATGGAGTCTTTCAAAGACCCCTCTGCCCCATGCTCAGGCTGTGTCCTAAATTAAATGAATACAAACCTCTGAGGTAGATTCCTGGTGTCTTTCTCATGCTAGGCTTTCTGAGTAATTTTCATTGAGAAATTGTGTTTCCTATAGAGAACCCCTTTTATTCCCAACACAAAATGGGAAAGCATCTATTCAAAATGTTTTCTTCCTATGAAGGCATTTGGTTTATAGTAAGATGATCTATCTGTCTTGAAGGTAGTGCAGTAAGGTAAAAGGATATTTGAATCAGGAACCAGGATGCAAAGTTTAGTCCAAACTCTTCACCAAAGAGCTATTATATTAAGCAAGCCGCTTCCTCTCTGTGTGCTCTAGTTTTCTCATGTGTGGCCTGAAGGTGCTGGTCTTTAAGGGCTCTGATATGTTGTTTGCTGTGTGTTAAAGGCTGTACAAAGTGTGGTGTCCTTTGAGTCTAGAATGATCCTTTGAGACAACAGCTATGTGCAGTTAATTGGCGAGCTGTATACCCACTAATATTTGGGGATAAGGACATCTTTTCTCCTTTGATGCTCCCCATTGTCCAATGTATTGCCTCTGTGCATAGTGGGCACTTCCTGTTGCTGGCTTACTGAATGTGCTTTGTACATGATTCCCCCCTCCCAAGGTATTGATAAGCCAATTACACAGACAAAATAAGCAGTCTTGTTAAAGTCAGAGCAATGAGATGCAGGGCTTTTTGGGGGGCAGCCAGCTGCCTCTCTTCCACCTCTGTCCTCATTAACTAGAAGAGTCTGAGTGGCTGTGTGGCATACGGGATAAGGCTGGGGAAGAGGTCTCTGGATGATGTGCCTCAGCTGGTTTGGCCACGATGCAGGCTGGGCTCCCAGTATGCCACCTCCCCTCACCAGATTGGCTGGAGACCTAGACACAGCTGAGCCTATCAGCTGAAGGCTGCAGAACCCACAGCTGCGTGGGAATGGTCAGAACTGGGAATGGCCCTGGAGACTAGGATTCTCTCCTTCACGTGCTACCAAGTAGTGGAATGACCTTGAGCACACAAATCTCTTTGTACATCAGTTCTCTTATCTTTAAAATAAGTCACTAGGGTCATATGATTCTAAGATCCTTTCCCAACCTAAAAACTGCCTAAAAGGACGTTTTCTTTGGAAAGCTGTCATTGTTATTGCTCAATGCCCTGTTCTTTTCAAAGTGCTTGACAATAGATTTTGTGATTATTTCCTCTGTCTTTTCCCCACAACTTCCTATGCAGCGAAGTTAAACTTAGAAGTTCAGGGTTTTTAAGGGTCATTCCTTTTTCCACTTAGAAAAAGAAACTAAGTTGTTCCGTTCATGCTTTGGTCAAATCGTTTACCCTTCAAATAATCTTTAAAAGGATAGCTGATGATCCTGAAATTACTCTTAAGTGTTTGTAGTTCAAGTTTTTGGGACAAAAATGGGTTTTAACCATTTCTCTTATTTTGGCTTATGTTCCTGTCTTCGGTTCCATAGCTTCCCCACTCTCCTCTACACAGACTAAAATAGGGACACCGACTTTGTGGTGTAAGCTGTCAGCCATTTTCCCAACCCTTTAATTCAGAGGTCCTCCAAGTGTGTTCCCTTGGCCAGCAGCATCAGCAGCACCTGGAAACTTGCTAGAAATGCAAATGATCAGGCCCTCCCAGACCAGAGAATCTGTGTTTTAATGGGATTCAATGTGATTATGATGCAGGCTGAATTTGAGAATTTCAGAACTACTGCTGTAATAAAAGACATGGTTTTTTTCTTACCCTTCTCATTTCTAATTTATTTCCCTGTTTCCTCATATAATACATTAGAAGGCTATGTGATTCTTTCTCTCTGAATCTGGAAAATGGAGTTCTAGTTTCTGCATTGTCTTTTCTTATTATGGCTCTAAAAGGTCTATTAATTTCTCTTCTTTGTTGAATGGTTTAGTTTTCTCTTTTTCTGGCTTTCTCATTGAATGAGTTTATCACTTGGCATGAATTAAATGAAATACAACCAAATAGGCAGCTGATGAATAATTTTTTAAAACTCTGTAGTATTCCTCCTCCAAGTATGGTCCTAGCACTGGGAGCAGGTTGGTATGTAACTGCCCCTCTCATCCAAATCTGCATTTTAACAAGATCCCCAAGTGATTAATCTGCCAGTTAAAGTTTGAGATGCACTGCTCCAGAATAACATTTCAGGCCTTAAATGGAATGATTGTTTCAGAAGTAGAAATAAAATTACTTGAAAATTTTAGCCAGTAGTGACATTTTATCTCCCTGGTAAGTATTACATTTGGTGATGTGAATTTTCTGGTGCTGACAAAGAAGAAAACATGTACTTTACCTTAAATAAATGCATTATATCCACAGTAGTAAAAATTATATATATTTTTATTCTCAAGACTGAATCACAGAGAAGAACATCTAGATGTAGGCAAAGGAAAGGCATTGGGAAGAATTTGCCACAGTTATAGACCATTTGCACAAGGAAATGACATAGATAAGGTCATTATAAAGGGATTGCGAAGTAGCTGTGGAGGCAGAGAGGGTCATGGAAGTGCAATACAGTGATAGTGTTAGTTACCTTGGTTTATTCATTGAGTCGATCCTCAACATCAGCCTTTGCGCTCTGCACTTTACCAACATCATCTCATAGAAATCCCAAGCAGCCCCACCAGTAAATACTACCATCATCCCACCATCATACAGGTAGAACCTGAGACTTGGATACTTAAGGGCCAAACATGCACTTTTATTTCAGAGACCCAAGACTGAATGACTCTCAGTTTTAGAGTTAACATTGGTGGCAATAACAGATAAAATCTCAATTTCAATGGTTTAATGAAAAGAAGTTCATTCTTATTTGTATTAAATTCCAAAAACAGTGTTACTGATTAAATGCGGACTCTTCTACCAGCTCAGCTTTTGTAACCCAGCTTCTTCCTTTCTTGTAATTCTGCCATATTCTGCATTTGGCTGCCAGGACCAGTGCCCATCTGCATTACACCAGTGGAAGAGGAAAGGATATAATGGATTGGGTGAGGGGATATTTGCAGTGAGTGATACCTAGAAATGACACATGTTGCTTCTAGTCACATTCCATTGTCTTGAACTTCAAGGGAGCTAGGAAATGTGGTTAATCCCAGAAAGAAGAGGAAGTGGGTCTAGGGGACAGGTCTGCACCAAAACACCTCCCTGACTTCATGCAAGTAAGTTATCCTTCTACTTATCCTTAAAACTTCAGCTTTTTCATCTTTAAAAGGGGATGTGCACTAGGGGAGGTTGTTAAGATTGTGTTAACTAACTAGTTTTATTACTATAATATGGAGTCGATAAAATCTTCATTTCCTAGTCAACAATTCCGTATTTCAGAAGATATAGTCTATTCAAGACTAATTCTTATCATATTAAGGAAAAGGACGATGATATGACAGAGGCATTGGCAATAAGTGAAAGTATCATCAAGGAATCCAAAGGAGCAAAAAACCAAATATTTGGCATACGTAGGCATAGGCCCTGGAGTTACAGAAAGTGGATTTCAAAAACTTCAAAGAAAATGTTCTCTCCTTTAAGTTATGGACTATGAATGTGAATGTGGCTCATTAGGAGGAAGGATCTAAGAGGGAAGGAAATTCTGACAACACACATTTAATTTTACTAAGAAAAAAAAAAAGAAGGGAGGTTGTGTCCAAAGAAATCCTTGTTGCTATTTATAGCATTTTCTGATAAGAGGGTGTGTGTATGGGGATCAGGATGCCCTCAAAAATGTATCTATGTGTCAGGAGAAGCTAAAATTTCATCGGCAACAGAAACAAGTTCTGCTTCTGTTCAGGGGAATGGCAAGAAGGAAACCGACCCAGTGATTGGACTTTGTAGCAATCACTTCGACTAACCAGTTAATCACTTTCTGAGGGAACTTAGCCTCCCAGGCCACATTCGTTGCAATGATCACCCTTAAGAAGCGGGAAGCAAAGGAAAGTAGGTGGGTAAAGAGATCATGTAGTCTTTAAAATGAGTCCAGATCCCTAGGCTTAGGTGAATTAGATCCTTGGGTTTATGAGAACTTCCAGATTTAGCAGACTATACCCAGATTTTTACAAGGCAGAGAAAGGGAGATGGTGGCAACTACAGCTTGGTGAGCTTATCACAGATCCACCATGAGCCCTAAAATAGATGGCTGTGTGAGCAGTGATAATCACTTTGGGAAGAGACAGATGTCTTAAATGGCATCATGGTTTAACTCCAATCAAAACTAGCTCAATAAAGGAAATTGCACTAGTGTTAGCATAAATTGGTTTCAGCAAAGAGTTCAACAAGGTGTAGCAGAGTTTTAGGTGGCACAGAAAATGGTGCTTAATTAATATTTATTGAATCGATGCATGAAGAAGATCTTTGGGAAGAAGATAAATAAGAATGCTTTGGATAACACTTAGGTGAAGGGGGACAGTTTAAACAAAGAGGGAAGCATCTTTACCGCTCTCTCTGTGTTGGCCATGGGAAGGATGTGAATTTGGTCCTGGAATGGGTATGGAATGAAGACACAGGATAAAAGTTAGTCAAATTCAGAAGGGATGTATCCAACTTGAGGAGAGAGTAACTGCATACATCCTTGAAGAGGATAATCCCAGGTGCAGTACTGTATCAAATTCCAGAAGCCACATGAAGGGGAATATTAAAAACTAGAAAGTGTCTCAGGTGGGCAATGACGAGGATGAGAAGTATGGAATCAGGTCATATAAAAAAATTGAGAAGAATCTGGGATTATCCAGCCTAAACAAGGAAGACTGGAGGTAGGGGAGTGGACATACATGAACTTTCCATCTGTTCTTAGGCGTGCCATGTGGAACACATTACAGAGGGCAGGGCTGTGACCAATGGATGAGCTGTTAGGGATGCCAATCTTTTTTCCATGGTCTTAGAACATGTTCATAAGAAAAATTAGTCTCCCCAAAGTAGTGATCTTCCTCTGGTTTGAAAGGCCACCTGTCAGCACATGTGTGATAGATGATCTTGGCTGTGGATCTGCTGATCCACAGATAGCTTCTGAAATCTCTCAAACCCAAAGCCAATGGTTCTAGATTCCTCTCTGCCAGTGTTGCCCTTTCTGAGGAAGAACTAAGGTGCTAATTGTGCAGCTGAAGGCAGGGGAAACCAGCTCTGCCTGCCCTGGCTCCTGCACCAGGAGGAGCAGCATGTATGTGTCACTTCCATTATGCATGCCACCTCCAGGGGAGAGACGCCTCTGACAGCTGGCGGGGAAGGGCCCTAGTGTCAGCTGTCAAACTACCCAATGGTCTTCATTTTCAAACAGGGGAAATGAAATTTCATTGCAGCAGTAAGACAGCAGACAATATGTTCAAAATTAACATAGCTTTAAATAAGTTTCTTAAATTTATATGAGACTGAGCATTCTGGGCAAGCCGATATAATTATCATTAAGGTGATTGTTACTATTAATGGCACATTTTAGTAGAGTGGTAAATATTGTCATTGCTGTGTTTGGTTTGAACACCCTGAGGGCTGTCCTACTTCTCTATTCATTTCTCCTTAACCACAGTAAATTAGCTACCCAATTCATTACTACCTCCTATTGCTAGGGGTTTTTTATGCTGGGTATCAAAATCAGAAAATATGGGAATTGAGAAATGAAATGAGAGCTTCTAAAACAAAATGTCAACATAGATTTCATATATTTTTCAAACAGAACCCAAACATTGAGCTTGAAACTGATGCAAATAAAGTAGTGATGTGAGATTCATATTTAGACTGAGTATCAGTGTCTATCTCAGCATATCATTAAAATGCAGCAGTGAAAAAGTTCAGTATCGTTGTACTGCTCTCTACATATGATTAAAAGCAACTCGACTTTCCCTCCTTTGCAAGTTTTTCTTTCCTACTTTTAACTCCAGTATTCGCCCACAAGCCATTTACTTTGTCACAAGATCCTAGAGAACTGGGTTGATTCCTTAGCTACTCTTCTATTCCCCTTATTGGTTGAGCACAGGACTTAGCTGATAGTCACTTAATAATTAGTTTTTTAATAAATGGATAAATGACTGAATAAATGATATTCTATTCAAGCAGTTGAACTATTAATGATCTCCGAAAGAATCAGAATTCAATAGTTAAGTGATTATTACTTTTTAAAAACTTTTTAAAATTTTTAATTGACATAAAAATTTAACATATATACATATTATAGTACGCTATTTCAATACATGCACACAATGTGTAATGCTATTGTTTAATTTTTTAAAGAGAGATGGACAGTGAGAAAGAGAAAGAAAAAATCAAATTTTATTTCGTTTTTCATGTGGACTTTGTTGCTTGGGCACTTCATTGTGTACGGGGTGCTGGGGTTTGAACCTGCATCTTTGCGCATGCCAAGCAAGTGCCAGAACCACTGAGCCACCGCTCCAGCCCCAATATATTGTTTATTTTTTAAATCTCCTACTGTACTATTTCTGCCAAGTACTTTTTATTTTCAAATATGCACTATTGCCCTGGGGACTTAGTTGCAGCTTTGGAGAATTTTGACTATGTAAAACACTTTTTAATATTAGATTATTTCTTTTAGTGTTCACAGTCCTGTCCTTGGGACTGCACAGAAGGAGTCTCATCCTTTGATATTTTTATTTGGCCCCATAAAAATGAGGGTGATTATTATGAAACTCATGCATCTTCTCTTTTCCAAGTAAACATTCAGGTTCAGCATCCATTTCCCATATGACATATTTTCACAAGTGCCCTCATTATACCATGGTGCATGGTCTGGTTGGTCTCTAAGAGAAATGGCCAGAATGAAAAAGGATCCTCTCATAACTGCAGAAAGCAAAAAAGAACTGTCTTTGCCATGTCCAATTCTTTATTCTATTTCTATTTATGCAGCCTCCAAGCACATTATTTTTTGAGGCAGCCACCATGTCCTCTTGGTTCATATGAAACCTACTCACGACATACAAACCCTCCATCTTTTTGCTCATACTAAGTCACATCTTCCCCATACCACGTTATTCCACTTCTTTCTTTCTTTCATTGTTGCTTTTTCTAACACTGTGGAAGATTTTACATTTATCCCTGTTGTCTGTCATCTTGGGAGATTTGGGTCATCATGTCATTCTGTCAAGAACTTATTGAGCTGGTTCCATAATCCTATGTTTTTCTATCCTTCCAAAACTTGTGTGAGTTGTAGAGCACATGAAGCCACCTTTTATGTGTTCATCAAAGTCTCGGAGCTTACCATTGGCTAGGGTGAGTCCAGCATGTGATAATGGATTTTGAGCATCTTTCCCCATTCTATTCATTTTGGGGGAATATTATGAGCCCATCCTTTTAGTTGTGTACTCACCTTCCTCCTTCTCTGTTGTTTCTTATATTCCAGTTATCTACAAATGTGGTGACCTAAGATGACAACCGTTTTATTTATACTCACTGATGATGTGTCAGGAATTTGGACAAGGGCACAGCAGGGTGGCTTGTCTCTGTTCCACGATGTCTGGGGCCTCAGCTGGGAAGATATGAACAGCCCAAAGAAATGCAAAAAGCTGGGGGCTGAAATTACCTGGAGGCTTCCCTCTCCTGCGTCTGGTGCCTGTGCTGGGATCACTCCAAGGCTGGGCTCAGCTGGGGATGTCGACCTGAGCACTGATAGGTGGCATCTCTGTGTAATCTGGGCTTCTCACAGCATGGGGCTGGGTTCATGAAGAAGCACCCTGAGAAAGAATGCTCCAAGAGAACCCAGGAGGAAGCTGCAAAACTCTTTCTGACCTAGCCTCAGACATCACAGCATGACTTTATTCTACTAGTAGAAATTGTTACAAGTCTGCCACATTACACCCTATTCTCAATGAAGTCATGTCAAAGAATTTGGGATCATTTTTTCTTAAAGCCACATCTGACTGACACATAACTGACAACTTTCCAAATCAATCCAATACTACACTATAAGAATACATTTTTTGTTAGTTTTCTCCAGGGAAGGAAAACAATAAACATGTTCAAGAGTTATATATGTGTAAATGTCTTTTTTTTCTTTTAGTATGTTAGTTTTGGAGATGTACTTAAAGATGACCATAATATTTTAGAAAACATTGCATCTGATAGATTTAGTACATTGTGGCACCACTGATGTTTAAGGTCTTAATAAACCATGCATACAATTCCATATTTTGTTAGCGCCTTCAAGAATGGTTTTATTCCCAACCCTGAACATCCCCACTTATCTCCCACTCATGCCCAGCTGCTGTTGAAACTCTAGCTTTTGGGAGCACAAGTGGAGGAAATGTACTGGTTCTGCCCCAGGGGATAGCTGAGGACTCTGAGCACTGACTTTTTCTCCTCTCTGAAATACTCATAATAGTCTGAATTGATTCTGTGGGAAGTAAGACATTGAGAGCAACAGGTGGCTTCTGTACTTCAGGAGTAGCTCATGGTGTGTTAACTTGCTAGAAAAATAAAACACAAGGGAAAAGGTTAAGGGTATAGCTCCATACAACATTTGGAGGAAATAGTATTGTTAGTAAGGAAATGTAATAAAATAAAGACTTTTTAAAAGATTAAAACTAAATTATGGACTGGAGTGGTTGCTCAATGGTTAGAACACTTGGACCCAGGTTCAAAAACTAGCACCACATATACAACTGTCAGAGAAACAAAGACCAGATGGAAAAATAAAAATAAAATTGATTCTCTCTTTCTCTCTCTCCCTATCCCTCTAAAAAAAAAATAAAACAAAACAGAAACAAACAAAAAGCTAAATTGTTAACTAAGGAGTCTTAGATATGTTTTTATCATCATCAGGATCCTTGTTCTCAGAGAGACTATGAACACCATCATCAAGGCTGATAACACATGGGTGACAGTTTGAGAGTTTCAGAAGACAAACTCCAAGGGGGAAAGGGGAGTAAGTATTGGTACAGTGAACAGACAGCATCTGCTTATACTAAGCTATTCTCTGAGACCAAATGAGATTGATAATGTCAGATAAATGGGATTGATAATTAGATAATGTAGAGCAGTCAAACCTCAGAAACGTGCCTGCTTAGATTGTCTGCACATAAAAATCTCCGTCATTTCTCTCTGAGTTTGTTATGCCTCAGTCACACTGCAACCTACTAGCTTCTAGACAAACATTCCCCTTGGAACATATGTTGAGGGGGAAGGCTTATGTTCGCAGGGATTCTGTGAGGAAAATGCAGTTGAGGATTCCACATGCTCCCTTTAAGAGATTTGAGTGTTAGCAGACCATTTTAATTAAAGCTCTCTAGACAGGAGGCAGAAAAACAACATTGACTGAAATGAATATAACCTGCATGGAGAGGTGGGGAAAAAAGACCCCATGTGGGGATGTAGAGTTACACTTCACATTTTCGGGAAACAAATCGATATGGAGTCCACAAACAAAACTCAAGCCACTGAAAGATAAAGTTAAAAATATCACATCAAGCTGCTCGAGGCAGGAGTTTATGTGAAAAATACATCTTTATTGCCTTCCAAATTCACTTTAACAAGAGATTCGTTTTTCCACTGAAGGACATGCTGATTATTGTCCTGTGGTTTTCAATTAATAAGTTCACAGTTAACAGTTTTTAAGTACACTGAATCATGTAAATTTCCATATCACAGCAGCTAATTTATTTGTTTATTGTGGTACAGCAGGCACCACAAGTATTTGGTTTTGAAATCAATTCCAAGTAAAGCAGATAATTTTTGCAGGGCAGACAATATGTAATGAAGACCCTCAAACCTCTCGGGGGGCTACTGCATCGGGAGTGGGTTTCACACTGCCACTGCAAACCAAAAGGGTAAAGATCCATGTTAATATCCACACTGACAGATCAGGAGAACTGCATCTTTTTGTTCTGTGTAGCTGCCTGCGATTCCCTGGTATCTTTTATTTATGATGACACAATTTTTTTCTTTGAGAGCTCTTAATGTATTCACAGACACACAAACACAAGGATCATTAAGTTACAAGCTGGGTTTATTTACCATTTGCAGCTAATTCAGATGGTATGGCACTGCTGAATAGCATTTGAATTTTAAGATTATATTGTATACCAACGTTTCCTCTTTTTCTGTACCCTGTACTAGACCCAGGGATGCACAGGAATTTTATTCTGACTGTAGGAGGCTGATTATCCATAGAATGCTTTAAGATTAAAGAGGGGTTCTTTTTAAAGAATCTGACATTTGAAAAAGTTCCCCATAGAAGTAATCGGAAATGCCTGGGGGCAAAAAGTATGGAGATAAAGGGGGTGAAGGGTTATGAAGAGGGAAAGTAGATGGAGAAAAGAGACAGAAAAGAACATTAGAACATTCTGACACTATTCTTTCAAAAAAAATGTCATAATGATGATCTGTTCCTTTGAAATGAATAAATGAATAAACGTTTGAGCATTTCAATCAGTAAAATGCACAGACCTTGAAGAAAAAGTGACACAAAGCATTGAGAGATAAAATTGAGTAAAATGTCCCCAGTTAATTTGAAAATTTCAATACACTTTTCAGATTGCTGGCAACCAAAAGAAACCTCACAGTCATGCAAATTGGAATTTTCTTTTCCTGTGTGCTCATGCTGATGGTGTAATTGCATATCTGAATGTATATGCCAGTGTTTATAATGGCCTTGAACGTGTTGATCTTGGACACTTTTCTTATGTAACCTATTAATGTTAACATTTTTTTTCCCAGAGCAATAGAAGCTACCATAAGGATCTTAGTCCAAAAGTAGTTTAATTTCTTCATATTTGGTGTTCCATGAGCATAATGAGGGGAGCCAATTTTTGTCCTTCACCAGTGCTGTCATTTAGAGCAGCCCCCACCTTCCACATGTTTGTCCATCTGTCTCCTTTCAAGTCTGCTTTTGTTCTCAGTGGAAAAAATGGGCAAAGTTGAGATGAAAAACACAGAAACCACCATAGATCAAAAAATATTTGAATAATGCTCTTAAAAGTGGTTTAATCTTGAATTCTTGGAAAAATAAAATTCAGATGTAAATACACTAAGCCTGCGTGGATCTTGTTTCAACACAGGGACTAGTTTCTCCAGAAAGCTGGACATTCTCAATGTCATTCCAGTCCTTCATGTTCTTTCATGATGCCTGCATGGTTGGCCTTTCTTCTTGCAGGTGGCCGGGCTTTAAGACACGAAAGTTAGTTTTTGTGTCCTGCGAATGAGTGTGTTCCTTCATGCTTTCTGAGCAGAGAATCTGTAATAAGACTCTGTATTTCTTCAGTTAAAATGTATCAGGACCCTACATAAAATTAGTTCTTTAGCTACTTCTACCCCAAGTTTCTGCAGTCTGAAAGAAAAAGGAATGAGTACTAAATAGAAAATTTTGGTTCAAGGATCAGTGCTGGCAAGGAATTTGAGAGAGAAAAGGAATGTCGATGAGATTCTTTGAATTTAGTACTCAAGAAATGAACTTCACTAACAGTTTGGGTGTTAGCTATTTTTGATTCAAGGTAGACTTGCAACCGAAGGTGCTTAGCTTACGCTACGTAGGTTTCTTCTTTGTATGCTATCTTGAGAATTTCCACAGTGGTGCCGCTGTGGAGGCAGGAAGGTACTCATGTCACCTGACAAGTAGTCATTTTACATAGATTTCTTACCCATGGTACATAAACGAAGACCTAGTTGCCTATGGTCATATTGTTTTTAAGTAAAAGTTCACCTACATCACATATAAACTCACACATAGAATTACCAACTCTATGTTCACTGGGAAATTCACAGATCTAAGAAAATATTTGTGATGTGAATTTTGTTAATTCTTTTTTCTCATGTTATTTAATGATGTATTTAAAAATTTTTTGAATGCGTTCTAAATCTAGATTTTAAGTCCTTTTGGATGGAATACTTTCCAATGCCACCATATGATACTGTTGAATGGCTACATTAGTATTCACTCTTTTAACAAAGATTAATGGAGTAAAAAATACACTTTGTAAGAACTCATAATGTTGTCAGGGTAGAGAAACAGAGGGTGCCTATATTAGTACATGGGGGAATTTTAATTTAAAACAATCCAGGGGAACCCACTGGCTTCTTGGGGGAACTTCAGACTAAAGAAATGGTTTTTGTTCCATACTGGATGAGATATGGAATAAATGAGTTTAATTATTCTTTCATGTAAAAAAGGATTCCCAGAATCTTATGGGCTTTGGGATTCAGGATTAGATATCATCTTGCAGGTAAGAAGTAAAAACTGTGGCTGACGCTATAAGAAATAAGGAACCCAAGGTATTACTAACAGATAGGTGTTAAAGAGGCTTGAAAAAATTGGAAATCAGACAGACCTATTGTTAGATAGCTTGGACAGTCAAGTTCATGACTGAGTCTAACCTGAATGACCCCCCAAAACCTTTCCCTTTTGATCCTAGAGGGTTATGAATTAGTAAACAAAATGGAAATTAAGAAAACAACACCTAATTAAAATAATCAAAGAAAAGTATTGTAAGAGTTAAATTTGATGATGAATATAAAGTGCTGGGCATGGTGCCTGGTTCATAATAAGTATGTGTAAATGTGGACTACTGCTATTATCAGATGATTGTTATAAATAAGATATAATGATGATATTACTATAATAACTGATACTATTATCAGTTATTATAATAATCTTTTACAATAACAAACAATAATAGATTTGGACGTCCTGGGAACATTTCTGACTAAGTGATTGTCTTTAAAAATTATGGCTGTGAGAAAGAAGTCTTAATTCTCCTAAAGCTAGAAATACCTACTTGGCTCCTGACTGTCTTTCACCATGAGATTTTGCTCTTAGGAATCTCCCAAGAGGACAGAATGGGCTTTTGGACACGTGCTCTGAGAGGCTCAGAGAGCCTGACTTGTGCTGTGTGTGGCAAGACACCAGGTCTATGAACATTTCCATGTTGTCAGGACGCTCCAGTGTGGGAGTGGAGTTAGTGCTTTTCCCATAGTATTTAAAACTGTTCTTCTCCCAGCTGTGCCTGAAGTGATGGTCTTTGGAATTCCAGACAAACACTTGGGCTGGCTGCATCCTCCTCTTCTAGGCTTTCTTTTTTTGGTCACACAGGAGTAAAGGCAAAGATATAGGGACGCTCTATAGCAGCACTCCATATCTAAATAGAGAAGGGTCATCTCCAACCCAAAAGAAGGATGGCATTCCTAAATATGACAGGTCACACATCTCTAATGCTGAGATGGAAGGGCTAAGGGTAAATATGCTTTGTTATATCAATCAACCTATGCTTGTTAAAATCCTATGGCATGAAGTTACAGGGAAATCCAGGATCCTAAGAATGGAGTAGCACTGGAGCTGGATATGTGGAGGGGCACGTGTGAAAAGATATAATTAACTAATAATCTATAATTCCTGCCTGCAATGAGATTTCAATCTAGGTGCTCTATGTATTTGCAGTGTTCCCTGAAAAGCCTAAATAATACAGTCTTATCCTAATCCAATCCCACAGTTTTAGGGTCTGCACTGGATTCTGCTTTTGTTTGGAAGAACTTTAAGGTCTCTGTGTTGAAATCTAAACTTACTTCATGCAGTGATTAGTTACTTCCCTGAAATGCAACCACCTGTATTTTCATTATCAAACTGGAAATCTCAAATCTTTTATTCTTGTTTCTCTCTTTTTTAGTCTTTTTTAGATATACATGATAATAGAACATATAAAGACATAATTAGGGCTGGACTGGTGGCTCAGCATTCACGGCACTTGCCCGGCATGTGCAAGTATGTGAGTTCAAACACAGCACCCACGTACACAACTAAGTGTCACAGCAACAAAAGCCATGTGAAAAAATTCAATAAAAATTGATTCTCTCTCTCTCTCACTGTCCTTCTCTCTCTCTCTCTTTAAAGACAAAAATTATAGAAGAATGGAGTATTACTTATTCTAATTCAATCTCTAGTATTTCTCCTTCCTGTCTCTTCTTCCTATCCCCTGTTATTTTCAGATATATTTAATAGAATATACAATTAAATAATTATAAAATGCTGCTCTCTTTTCTTGAGGTCAAGACAGCTGCGAGTCAGGTGGAGTGTCCACCTGAAGGATGTGCTGAATATTAATATCCTTTCTCTGCTTTCAACTCCAGTATCCTAATTCTTTTGTTCATTGCGTTTATTCCAAACCAGTCTCTCCATCTTCTACTTCTGTTTGTTCCATTCCCACCTTAATCTTTCTGAGGAATTGATCTAAATAAGGTTAGAAAGGGAAGTCACCCTGTTAAAATGAAGCAATCAGTACCCTGGTATCAAAAACAAGCTTTTATAAATTTGGTTCTTGCAAATCAACTCACAGGTTCTTTATCACCTTTGGAGAAATGGATAAAACTGAGTTTCTGAAGTCTCAATGACCTCATTGAAGTAATAGCCATATAAGTCTCAGTCCAGTATGTCAGTTTCCTGATTTTATGATATTAGTATAATAAGCATCTTGACCATAGCAATAAAGATGTAAACTATTTCCAAGGACCATAGTCTGGGGAGCCAGAGTTAATGCCAAACTCTAGTTCCTCTATTTATAAGCTTTGGGCTTGGGAAATTCATTTTGCCATGCTGAGTTTAAGGAATTGCTCTTAGTTTTTGTTTAATATGTAAAATAGGAAAATTCACCCCTCTTTACTTCCTTTCCCCAAATGTGATTCTTTTGACATCAGTTTTAAATGTCAGTTTTCCTTTTGCTGTGATCCCAAAACAAGTGGAACTACAGGAATATCCTTCAAAACACAGGTGAGAAGGCTGTCAGTCACTGATCTTGCAGTCAGCTTTTGCATTTGCTCTTCATTGGAGCAAATAAAGGGGAAATGCTCAACCAGGTTCTTGCAGGACAAGTTTGGACTTGCTTCTATATTGCCCCTTTGCTCCTACTAATAATCACCCTTTTCCCAGCTAGGGAGATAGTTTTCTCTAAGTGCTTGACAAATGCATCAGGGAAAAATAAAATAATAAAAAATCTGCTGTTTTCCCTTAAGCAAAAGTCACCAGGCACTAACTGAAAACCTAGGTGAATACAAAGGCAGCCAGAGAAGCATTCCTCTCCTAAAACAGAATAACTCATCCACCCAAAAAAGCCATTTTGTTCTCAGGACCATCCCCACTAGCTGCCCTCAATAGGCAGGAAGGAGAGGAGAAACAGGAAGAAGGATACTAAATCACAGAGGAGCAGTTTGACTGTAGGAGAAGCTTCCAGGGAGGAAGTGAATGGCAAGGCTTGGCCATAGGCTCTGGGCCTTGCACTCTCTGGGCTGCAGAAGCCATGGGGCTGGGAGCTAGAGCGATGCCTTCCGTTGAGAAGAGCTTCAGCAGAGTGCCACTCCTTTCTGAGCAGTTGGGACATGTCCTTGATTTGGCTTCTTTTCATTGCACTGATGTCAGTGCCTCTTTGTCTTCTGTCCAAAGTCTGTTCTGGTCCTCCATCCAACTGACTCACTGTAATTTAAAAGCTGAGGGGGTGGAGAGAGAGGGTTGAGCCAGGGAACAGGAGACCAGCATTTTGTTTTCTGCTTAGTAGCTGTTTCATGGGATTTGGGGTGACTTGCTTAGCCCTGAGCCCTTGCTTGTCTCCTGACCTGCTGCAGTGGAGATAATGGCAAGCAACTCATCTGGCAAGTGGGGTATCTGTGAAAATGAAATAAGCTAATGGAAGTGAAAGTGCATTGTGCAAATATGAGGCATGGTATGATGTCCTTTCACTTCAACTGCCAGCTTCCTTGTCTCTCGGATGGGACTGATAATATGAATGCACTTCAGGGGGTGTGCTTCAACTAATAAACACATGATTCACCCCTTAATGAATAGAATAGGAAATGTGTGGAGCAATCAGATCCAAGCAAGCACAGCTGCTTGTATAGTAGCCGCTGTTTAGAAAACAACAACTTGAATCTAGACACTGCAGGCCTCTTTAATAAACATCTTAATTGTCTGAGCAATTGAAAACCTTGGGCAGAGGGAGAAGCCTGTGGATTCATGCTTGAGTGGAAGAGGATGGTCACGCAAATGCGTTTCTGAAAGTGTATTTAAATTAAGCATCTTGTTCTCATAGCCAAATTATAGACACCCAGAGCTGATGCTACTGGGCACTGGAAGAAGTCAGGACCCTACATTTCCAGCATGAAGGTCAGTTACAAGTGACCAGGGAGAATAAGCCGGGGGTCAGAGAGCATCCTAGGCATGAACTCGCATGGTTCCTCCCAAGTGCAGAAGAGGTTAGGAAAGTCTAAAGAAGAGATGTTGCGGTGAGTTTAGAGAAGAATCTTTCTCACCCAGGGAACATTTGCTTTTAACTTCTTGAACTCCCTTTTAAATTTCCTTTGAGGAGTTCCCTTTGACAACTCCAACCTGAGAGGGTTATTCCAAAAGAAAAGATTGGCTCCATGTCAGGCAAAGAGAAACTGGGAGTCCATGATAATAAGGGGGTAGGATGTGGCAACTTCTCCACCAGTAACAATGCAGGGTGGGGAGTGGTGAGCTTGAGTGAGAGCCAAGTGTGTGAGACAGCTTTTGATGTGAGGTAAGACAGTAGCAACTGCACCATGTAGACTCAGAAACATTGCAAACTGCCCCTTTGATTTCGTACTGGAGTCTTTCCACATCCCAGAAATAACCAGAGAGCTGCAACATTCTGACAGGCATCCCCAGGTAAGCCCTGCTTAACTTCACTCTCACCCAGACGCTAGACCTAAAGAGAACGTGAGGTGAAGATGGAAATGTCCTACGCAGTAGGCATTCATTCTTGATGGTTCCGAAGCTATTCTCGGGCAGTCTACCCTGGAGTAGACCCCTAGAAATTTGCTGGATATATACGTGAGAAAAGACTGATATTCCAAATACAAAAAGTACTCCTACAACTCAATAACAAAAGAGAAGATCCTAATAACAGAAAGATGGACAAAGATTTGAATAGACACTGTACAAAAGAAGGTATACAAAGTCCAGTGAACACAATAATATTGTGAATTATCAGAGACAAATTAACTCCAGAATTAGATAAGAATACTTATCAATTAGAATGTCCAAAATAAAGAAGACTCACAACACCAAACATGGACGAGGATGTGAAGCAAACAAAGCTCTTATATACTACTGATGGGTATGTAAGAGGTAGGCTTACCCTGGATAATTTATTCATTGTTTCTTTCAAAGGTGATCATATATCTACAAAGAACCCAGCAATTCTGATTCTGGTGTTTATCCAAGAAAACAAAATGTTTGTCCAGAAGTAAATTTAAACAAGATGTTCATAGCAATTTTTCCCAAAGCATCATCAATAACAACAAAAACTAGAAATTCTGCAGGTCAGTCAACATGAGAATGAATGAAAAACCTGTGTTTTGGAGTCATACAATGAAATATCGCCTGGAGATGTAAAGAAATGATCCATGTGACAACGCGATGAAACAGATGCACACTGAGTGAAAGAAGCGAATATAAGACTATTTATTGCATAGTTTCTTTACATGAGGTTCTAGAACAAGTGAAACTAACTTAGGGTACAGGATGTTCTAGTATAGATAAGAGTGTGAGTTCCCTAAGAGTATGTGTTTGTCAAAGGTGATCAAATTGTAGATCTGTGATACAATTTTCATTGCAGATAAATAATTTACATAAATTTATAAAAGGAAAAACAAATCCTTGGGCTACTCTATGAGCTGATGTTTCCTTTTTTAGGGGCTTGGATTTTTTGTTTGTTGTTGGTTTTTGAGACAGAGTATCATTAAGGAGCTGAGGTTCTTACGAAGTTGTCCAGGCTGGCCTCAAATTCGTGATCCTCCTGCCTCAGCCACCTGAAGCCATGGGATTACAGGCATATACCATCATGCTAGACTCCAAAGACTATTTTTAACATTTAAAAAACTCCACCCCACACCAGTCATCTTGAGTCTGGAAGCAATCTAGTCTGGACTGTCCCAGATGTTAATGCCATATCTTTGCAACCACAGTCCCTACAAATTGAAATCAGCTTTTCTGATGCAAGCAAATGTATACTTAATCTGTCATTTTACCTGGAGTCAGGAGAAGCAGACAGTTCCCAGCTCTGCAGAGGGGTTCACTGGGAAACTTCAGGTGAGTCTCCTTTACTCTCTCTGATCTTATATCCCCATGTGTGTGATGATAAGTTTAGACTAATTGTTCTCTAGACTGTTTTCTACTTCAGCTAGTGTCCAAGAACTGCTGAATGATGGGGTCAGAATTAAATCATGCACAACTGCTTTCCTCTTGTAGGTTACAACTCTCCTGCTATCTTTTCCAAGAGGAATCATCATCATCATCTTCTTCTTCTTCTTCTTCTTCTTCTTTTTTTCTTTTTTTTTTTTTTTTTTTTTTTTTTTTTTTTTTGTATTAGGGATTAAAACCAGTAATGCTTTACCACTGAGTCACAACATCTTCAGCCCCCTTTTTTTTTTTTTATTTTGAGACAGTGTCTCTAAGTTGATTAGGGCTTATCTAAGTTGCTGAGGCTGGTTTTCAACTTGTGATCCTCCTGCGTCAGCCTCCCAAGTCCCTGAGATTGTAGGTATAAGCCACCATGCCCTGCTCAAGAGAAATATTCTAATCCCTAGATATAATAGGTATCCTAGTTATTTTCTGTATTTGGATTCTGATTGCACTACTGTATTTAAAATAATTCCTAAAGATATACTGGCTGTTTTGGCAAACTCAATCTAGAAAATATGAAAAGCACAGTATATAATAGCTCAGTAAAGTTTAGTCCAGGAATACAAAACTGATCTATCATTCAAAAAGATAATTGCTCAGTTAAAGCAAAAAACAAGAAAAAAAAAGGTTTATAAGATTTATAGAAGTAAAATATATGAAAAAATAATAAAAAAGCAAAATGTATTATAGGGTTTATAACAGGCAGAAGCAAAATCATGAAAACATAGTATAGCAATGGAAGTGGGGGAGTAGAAATACACTTGTAAATTTTTGGGTAATACGTGAACTGATAATTTAGTAGTACAAAGTAGATGAAATGTCACTATGCTGTTTTTAATGATTATAAAAATAAAACATAGCTTAAAAACTAATAGTGAAGACTAAATGGAATGTTAAAAAATAATTCAATGAAAGGAAAAAAGGGAAAAGATGATAAAACAAATATAATAGAAAATATGTAGCAATATGGCATATTTCAATCTGTTTAGAATTATGTTTACTTTAAAAGTAAAAGCATAAACTATTTAAATTAAAGGGCAGAGATTCTTGACTTGGATTAGAAAGCAAAGCACAAACACATGCTCTCTACAAGAATGCCACTTTAAAATTGGATAAGTGTAAAATCATAGTAAAGGATAAAGCAAGAATGCAATCATCAAAAGAGGGCTGGAGTGGGTATATTAATATCAGATAAAGTAAACCTCAAAACAAGGAAAATTATCAAATATAAAGAGTTAAACTTCATAATTATAAAATTGCTGTAAGTAGGCTTCCTGTCATAACTGTATATTCCTAATGAAGCAGCTTTGAAATAGGTGAAGCAAATTCTAACTTAACTGAAAAGAAAAACAGACAAACTGATAAATAGAGTTGGAGATTTTACCACTCCTACTTTGTAATAGGTAGAACAAGTAGACAAAAAATCAATTTGGATGTAGAAGTCTTAAGATGCCATGCAACTGGATGCAACTGATGTTTATAGCGCACTCACCTACTGACAGAATATACATTTTTTTTTCAAATGCATGTGGAATATGTACCATGAATGACCAAATACTGGCCATAAAATATCTCAATAAATTTTAAACAATTGAAATGGCACATAGAATGTTCTTGACCATGTTGGAATTAAATTAGGAATCTATATCAGAAAGATATCTAAAACATTCTCCAAATATTTGAAAATAGCAAATTTCTAAATAACTCATGAGTCAAAGAAGAAATTACAAAGGAAGATAGAAAACATTTTTAATTAAATTTCAATTAAAACACAAGGAACTTGTGGGATGCAAATATATCAGTGTCCAGAGAAAGATTTAAAGCTTTAAATGCTGATAGTAAAAGAAGGAACTAAAACTTATTGATGAAAGATTCCAGCCTAACATACTGAAAAAAGAAGAGCAAACTAAGATCGGAGCAAGAAGAAGAAATAAAACGATAAAGATAAGAGTAGATTCCAATGAAATAAAAAGCAAAAGCAAAGATAGAGAAAATAAATGAGACTCAAAGTTTTTTGTAAGAAAATCTATAAAATTGATAAATCATTGACTTGACTCATCAAAATAAAAGGAAAAATTATCAATGTCATGAATGATGCCACTCTAGATATGACAGACATTAGAAGAACAATGAAGGATATTTCAAATGCCTCTTGCCAAAAACTTGATATAAGCAAGAAAACTATGGCAATGGGCTATATCTGGTTTGCTACCTGTTTTAGTAAATAAATTTTTATTGGAACAGAGCCTTACCCATTTGTTTATGGATTGTCCATGCTTGCTTTTTTGTTATAGGTAGCAGTTAATTAATTGCCCCTTAGATTGTATGGCCCACAAAACCTGAAATATTTAATATTTGTCCCTTCAGAGAAAGTTTGCTAAGCTCTGACCAAGATAAAACAGAAAATTTTTGAAAAATGCGTATTATCAAAATTGATTTAAAAAAGAAATAGAGAAGATTGTATGTCTGAACAAATCCATGTTCAGATGATTTTATTGGTGGAATCTATGAAACATTTAAGCGAGAAATAATACCCAATCCTATACAAAATGATTCAGAAAGAAGAAAGGAAAGAGTCCTTCAAAATTTAGGTAAACTTAGAATAACCTAATGTCAAAGACAGATAATAACATATAAGAAAATAAAACTATATTCCTATACCCCTCATAAATGTAGGCACAAAAATCCTTCAAAAATTAGTAGACTCTAGCAATATATGAAAACTATAATATATGATTATGATGGGAATTTATCCAGGAATATGAGACTAATTTTAAAACATTTGAAAATTAATTGATGTGATTAACCAAATTTAAAAGTTTTTGTTTTCTGTTTTTTCAGTGCTGGGGGTTAAACCCAGGGCCTTCTGAATACTAGGCAGTGTTCTCCCAAAGTGCTAAATACCAAGACTTAAAGATTGTTTTTGTAAAAAGAAATCCGTGTTATCGCAACAGATGTGTAAGATGCATTTAACAACACTTAACATTTAATCTATGGTTGAATTCATGATTAAACGAATAAAATCAGTTGGCTTGAAGACTAGAAACCAACTTCTAAACCTGAAAAGGGGCATAAAGGAAAAATCTACAATTAATATAATATTTAATGAAAAAATGTGAATGCTTTCTACCTAAGATCAAGAATAAGAAAAAAATGTCCACTCCCACCACTTTTATTCAACACTATAGTGAAAATCCTAGCCAGTGATGTAAGGCAAGAGAAAAAAGAAAGAAAGAAAGAAAGAGAGGAAGGAAGGAAAGACAACTTAATAGGATGAAATGGACTAAGCAAAGTATTTTAATTCATTGAGAACATGATTGTGTATATTAAACATTCTAAGGAATCTATCACCAAAATCTGTTAAAATTAAAAGTTGTATTTAGCATGTCAGCAAGTTCAACATTTAAGAAATTAATTAGAGTGAAAACTTGGAAAATTGGAAATTGAAGTGAAAACCATTGTAATAGGACCCAAAACATGAAATATTTAGAGGTAAATTTAACAAAATGTGCTTAAGAAAGACCTGAGGAATAAATAAAAAAATATAAAACAAACCCAAGACAAAGTTTTTAAAAAGTTAAGTGCATGCAGAAATGTACCTTGTTCAGGAATTTGATAATTTAATATTAAGATGAAATTTTTCCTACATTAATCAATAGATTCAATGTATTCCCAGTCAAAATTCCAGCTAGAAAACTAGTTCTAATATTTATATTAGAAAAATAAAGAACTTGTAATATCCAAAATACTTGAAAAACTAAAAAGAATGAAATTGAAGCACATACACTATCAGATTTCAATAATAAATAAAGCTACACAGTGTGATATTGATGTCAGAATAAACATGTATCCATTGAACAGAATAGAAAGTCCAGAATCACATTCACCTTTATATTGTGAATTGATCTTATAAAAGGTACCAAGGTCATTAAGTGAAAAAAAGAATAGTTTTTAAATAAATATTGCTAAACATCTATACGTATATATGCAGCAAAATGTGAAAAACAATAATCTTAATTCATCCATCACTTACATCATATTCCAAAATTAATTGAAAGTGAATCATAGTTCTAAATATAGAAGTTAAACCTCAAATGCTTCTAACTTGGGGTTGATACACCATGGTCCACTGGCCATGTTTAACGGTGCCCATTTATTTGTGTGTTATCAATGGATGCTTTTGTGCTACAATGACCTAGCTGAATAGCTGTGACAGTGACCATATGGCCCATAAAGTCAAAAGTATTGATTATGTGGCCTTCTACAAGAAGGTTGCTGGTCATTGATCTAAAAGAAAGCACAGGATAATATCTTGGTGACTTTGAAATAAGGAAGTATTTCTGAGGACACAAAAGGCAGTAACCACAACAGAAAAAAAAATATATTATTATCTTTCATTAAACTATTCTTAAAATTTGTACTTCAAAATGCATTGTTAAGAAAATGAAAAAGACAAGGAAGAGACAGGGAGAAAACATTTGTAATACCTAGACCTGATGAAGAATTTACATCCAGAATATATAAAGTTCATGTTCAATAAAATAATACCAATTGTCCAATTTAAAGATAAGCAGACTTGAATAGATATCATCACAATATAAGATAAATGAATAGAAAACAAATATATGAAACATTCTCAAATTAGTCACCTCTATGTGAAAATTAAAAATGTAGTAAAAGCTGGGCCTGGGGCACACACCTCTAATCCCAGCAAAAAAGGATTGGGTATGTAGTTCAATGGTAAGTGTCCCTGGGTTCAATCTCCAGTACCAAAAACAAAACAAAACAAAAAAAATATTATATCACTACATATCTACTAGATGGCTAAAATTAAAAAGATTGACAATACCAAATGTTGACAAGAGGTGGACACACTGGAAGGTTCATACACTGATAGTGGAAATCTAAAATGGTCTAACAATTTTTGAGAACAGTTGAAAGTAATTCATAAAATTACAAATACATTTATTAAATTTCCAGCTTTCATTTCTAGGTATTTATCCTAGAGAAGTGAAAAAAAGATAAAAAGCAAACTATTCAAATGCTCACCTTTTATGAATAAACAAGACAGTCTAGTCGTTCAATGGTATACTAGTCAGCTAGAAAAAGGAAAATTTATTGATACATGCAAAATATCTCTACACATCAAATTTATTAAAAAAAGCATAAGACCAGGGATGCAATGGTGGCTCAGTGGTTATACACTTTAGGTATCTGTTATATTTTAAGAAACCTTAATAATGTTGCTTCATAAAAAGTTTCCTGGCACTGAATTTATTTTGTAGGCATTTTATTGCCCACTTTATACCACTGACCTGTGATTTAGTTTGGTCTGTCTCAGAAAGGAAGCTGCCTTTCACCGACCCAGGAAATTTTCAGTTAATATCCTGTTAGTTCTGGTACCCTGTGAACAATTTATTCCTCTTTGCACCATTCACAGCTGCTGAAATCTTTTGCATATATTTTGGATCTGACTGAAGGACTCATTCCTGCTTGAATTATGCCAAACTCTTCTTGTTTGGTACTCTGGACATTAAAGATGGCTCCATTCTCTTTAAATATAAACTTGTTGACTTGAGGGTGGTAATTAGATAATTTCTTTCAGGTGAAATGAACCAGTATTTATGAAGTCCTTGCCTGTTCTGCATCTAACACTCTGGGTACTCTGGCCCCAAGAACTGGAAACCATTACCTCCGAACATGTGAAGATGATCAGAGAGTGGGAGAGGCAAGGTTTTGAACAGACAGCAATCATAAAATGATACTTAGGAACATAAGCTAAAAATCAGAATGTGTCATTATTCTAAGGGTTTTAGGAATTCAGAGAACTGGAAAAACATCCTCAGTTAGTGTAGGTAATCAGAGAAATTTTATGAAGGAAATGAAATTTAAATAAGCTCAGAACAATCTCATTTCTTTAAATGTTCTTCCTGGGACTGGTATCATGTCCCTTGGGTCATTTCAAGCTCCCTTCTCCAGAACCCAGAAGAAAAACGGGGTCATTTCATAACAGAGCTGGTGGTGCTCTGGTACTCTTAAGGGAGTATACTGAAGAAATGTGCAAAGTGGGCATCTCTCTGGATTGCAGCTGGGAGATTTTGCAGGGGTATGGAGAGCAGAGTTTCTACTTTAGAGTTTGTTTTGTCATCTTAATTTCTATTTGCTTTCTCTGCAGCTTAGTATGCCATGGGAATATCAAGATCCACAAATGCGCAATAGCAAGCTCTCAGGTTGCGAACTTTCTTGCTGGATCTAATAGAAAGAAAAATAATATCAAGAAAGATGGCAAGGTTTATTAAGTATAGCATTATTAGTTGAGAACATACTAGACCAGAGCATATGATTGTCTTCAACCGCTCAGGTTCATCAGTCTTTTTATCTGTAGTAATCAAGATGAAAGTATTCTAAAAATAGGAACTGGGAAACTGTAGTCTGCCTGTCAATATCTATTCCATAGGCGTGTTGAAGCTATGATACAAAGGACTAGTATTTCTCACCCCACTAATCGTTACATCTGATATTGTTGTCCTATTTGAAGCACATATTCCTAGTTAAGGTAATATATCTTCCATTAGCTTACTATGGGCATAAACAAACATGGTCTTCAATCACTGTGGGGAACTTAGGGTAGCTGAAAGCAGTTACTGTTGTTCTTGGCAAAGTCCACCTTACATAATAAGATAAGTCAAACTTTCTAAAGAATATAAGCTATTATCTACGATTTCTTACAAGTGGCCTACCCTAGTATTGTTGTAAGGGCCCCCACATTCCACCTGTAAATTATTTAGAATGTTAATTTTCAAGTTGGTGGAAAATACATATTTGCATGCATTAGAATACATGGAAATATGTACATAGTAATGTATTCAGAGAAATGAATATGTATATATTTCTATGTGTACTACAAATATATAGAAATAAATATATAGAAATAAATGCATATGCATTACTTTACTCGAAAACATCAAAGAGAACTATAAGGAGCTCAAAAACTATAAAAAATTCTAACAGAATATAAACAGACAACTGCAGAGGGCACATCATCCAAGAAGAAGCTGGCGGTCATCAGAACCATGTGGAAAGTTTCTGTATAAAATCAGCACAAGCACTGAATGGGCTGTCATACTGGAAGATACAAGTGAAGCAGCAGTGTAGAGAGGCAGCCTGCTGATACCAGGAGATCTCAATTACAGAAGTTCTCAAGGGGAATACCTCCACTATTTGATGACAATCACTTTTACGAAAGAGAAGCAATAGCACTAGCAGATGGAAGAACTTACCCAGGGACTTCAGAATTAAATCCCCTAAAGAAGCATTAGATTTCCCATGGATAATATATTAGATAAAAGCATGGGGGCAATTTCTTACACAGAAATGAAGTAATTATAAACTTAAGTGGCAAACACTGCTAGTTTTTTTTCATAATCTCTTTTATTATCACTTCTTGTTAAATAACGAAATCCCCAAATTATTCAAAGTAGTAACACATGCCCACTTAAAAGTACCTCTGAAAACTCCCCTGCAACTAGAACTGGCCATTTGTCAGAGAAATGTAAGCAGAAAATTAGAAGGTGTGCTTTAAAAAAAAATCTACTATTTTTCCACTAAAATATAGGACTAACATAGCTAACCTATATATATTCTTTTTCAGCATTTTCTATCCCCTTATTCTTGTCTAGAATACTGATTTAATGACTAAAAGTATATAAACCATTATTTGATGATGAGAATGAAAACCAAATGACCAAGTTTGAATACTAGTAAGGTAAAAGGAGTTTTTGATGACTTCTCACCATCAAATAGATGGTCAATCTTAATAATCCAGTGCATCTGCCTAAGGCTTCCAATATTCAACTTATTACCATCTGAAAAAAAAACTCCTTTTTGTTAAACTTCACAGAAACCTCCTTCGCCAGCCTCATTGGTCAAGTTGCTAATTTTTATCCAGTTGCAATTTCTAGACTTCTATACCTAGCTAAATTATCACTCAAAAAGTGCAATAAAAAAGTGCAATAAAAAGAACATATTTTCAGGGGGAAATGCAGAAAGTTTAACCATTCATAGATCTTTTCTGAAAAGAAAAATCACAAAGAGAAATACTCCAGCAATGGAGAAGGGAACGCAAGGAGCAATAAAAAATGGAATTATGTATTATCTGCATAATATTAAAAATGTATCTATACCTATCTTGAGCTTGAACATTTTTCACTAAAAATATGTATGATTTCATATGGTCATATGTTGCCTGAAAATATTCACAATGTTCTATTTTCTTACAAGATATGCTAGAGAGGGAAAGATAGAGAAAACAAAAAGAGAACTCTAGACTTGTGAAATCATGAGAATTTCCCCATACTCATTTCCTTGTTATCCTCTAGAGATATTTGATGATAGGTTTTAATATGCATTCAATAATTTATTCTCAAAAACAAGACTGGAAGGCAAAATGTGAACTAGCAATCAGATTACAGGTTGTACATGATGGTAAGGAAGAGGAGGACAGAGAAAGAGATTATGACAAGAATGACTATGAAAGCAGAGAATATTTATTGAGTGCTTACTACATGCCAGGCTTTCCCACTCAGTGTTTTAAATGTACCATAGTGATTGTCTGTTTGAGTTTCTCTGTGTGTTCTGCAATTGAGAATTTATGTCGACCATATGTCAAAAAAGGTGGCAGGTGAATTCATCAACTTAGCCATAGGGGCAAAGAGGAATGAGAACCATTTAGTGGGGAAAATTGCAAGACATGGGAGATTCGTAACTACTGAGGTCATGAATTTCAGCCCTTCACTCCTCTGCTTCCCATTTTGTTTTTAGGGTGTGTGATAAATGGATCTCTGTAAAACTGACTTGTGTACATCTTTAACATCTAGATTCTGTTTATTCTTATTGACTAGGGAAGAAGAACAAGAAAAAAATCACAATAGAAAAAATGGGTAAAATTGACTACCAACATTTGGTTAGCAGACTGTTCTCTCCTATTTTTTTTTAATAGTATGAGCCAAATTAACTTGCTGTGCATTCCCTTCTCATATATAACCCAGGAGAGAAAAAAAGAAAAGACATCGGATTGCTGTAGATGATACAGCAGAAAGAGCAGAGTAAAGGGGGTAGAAAACATTTGTTCATTCCTCTTTGGTATTTCTATAGAATGACTCAGACTTCTTGTTCTTCCCAGAAAATCATATATAACTTGAAACTTTTCTCCCTTCATTAAATTACATTGTCACTACCCTTCTTTGGGTGAAGGCATGGGGACTTTTCTGTGCCATATTCTCTCACTTCTTCTAAACTCTACTTGTCAACAGTGATATGCACATATTCATGTCAAACGCTAAGGAATTCTTCCCCTAACAGGTAAGTAATCTATCTGATCTTTTGCAACTTAAAGTGACACATGTTATGAGCTCAACTTTAATTTCCCCGTAAGGTTGTCAAGACTTTCTCCATATCAGCTTAGCTCTTTTTTTCTCTGCGAAGCTTCTGAACTCATTCTTCCCATTTCTAATTCTATCTCTAGCTAGGACCCTTGTTCCCTGCCTCCCAGAATTTGGTTTACTTTTCCGTTGTCTGTTCGGTCCAACTGGCATGACTTGGAGCCCAGATTGAGCATTTCAAGCGAAGATGCTGCTCTGTGTCAAGTGAGAGGTTGACCTGAACTTTTGTTTCTTTTTAAGTATCATAATAAATGCAATTCTTATAGAAGTAGCATGGAAAACACTGGGCTGTGAGGACATCTGGATGTGAAGCATGTTTCTATCATGCATTATTAGCTGTATGAGTTTTGAGAAGCTACCTTACCAACATTGGACCAATTACTTCCTCAAAAAACAACGGACTTGGCTGGGTTGGACAGTATTTATAGTGTCCTGTGGCTGGAGCAACCCAGGATAAGTGCGAAGTGTAACTAGTTCTTAACTTGCACTAGTTAAGTATGCAATTGTTAAAGAAATAATGCAACTTTAAATCTATTTTAGCTTGAAATAGAGTGTATATGAGTAGATATATCAACATCCAGATAAGTTAGAGATATTTTCTGGAAAAAAAAGTACAATTTCTTTATAATTTGACATGCTGTTCAAGAGATGGGAAAATAAAGGAAATTTATGGTTTTTTTCTTCTCCATGTTGCATGGCTCAGTCCAGAAGAGGCCTTGCATAACCTGTCTCAAGACATGGTCACTATTTCTGCCCTCAATATCCACCCCACCTTGGATTCTGTTACATCTTTTTGTTCCTCTGGTCTACCCACAACAGATGTTTTGTTGGAGTTTTTATGTTAAAAGCAGAGAGAAAGAATAGGACCTTTGTGACGCTCAGTGTGACAACTGTGTTAGCCAATTGATGGTCTGGCCTGAGAGCCACTTAAGCAAGTATGAGGGTCCCCATGTGACGGATGGACTCACTGTGTGAGCCATGCACCCCATAGCTGACGCATGGACTCAGGTCCCTCTGGGGTCAGAGGCAGTCATTCTGCCAGAGAGAACTTTGCCCTGGCTGAGGGATCACTGTTGAGCTGTCTCAGCAAGGAATCCTGCTTCTCACGGCTTTTCGGTCTGGTAACTAGTTTTGACACCATGTTACTTTTCAAGAGGTGGTATTTTTTTTTTCCAGGACAGCATCTTTGTGACAGTGGGCATCACAGTTGTAGCAGTAACACAAATGTAATCAAACCAACAGGGGGCTCTTCAAGCTCAGTGAAGGTAGATTTATTTGAAGTTATGTGATCTGGGGGGTTTGGGTGAGCCCAGATGACTTGTGCCCTCTACTCATGCCCTCTGAATTTTCCTGTCCATTGGGTCTTAGAGCTTTGTTTCAGACAAGTTGCCTGTGGCAGTAGTTTGGGAAGATGATTCTGAATGGCTTCAGCCCACACAGGGACATGTGTGACAAATTATCCTGACAAGACTGCCACTACAATATTAGCAGCTCGTTAGAAGAGATGGGCAAAATTCATCTCTGCTTTGATCAATTTTCTGCTAGTATTTCAGGACTTTAAAAGAATCCCATTTCCCCACCCCCTCCCATCCGCACTGGTTTCTCCTGGTTTTTGTTGTTGAAATCACACTTGGCAGGACTTCCCAAGCATTGGGGGAGTTTGGCAATTGACTCACCAAGTCTTACAAGTGCTTATGCCCAGTTTTAGGATGAAGAAAAGGGAACATGAGCCTGGGGTTTTACATTTGTACTTGAAAAAATCAAGAGATAATGAGCTTGGATGATATAACCTGTATTCAACTCTTACGCTCTGTGAGTCTACAAGGGGAGTTAGAAGACAGAATAGGGAAAAGAATAAGGCCTGTTTTCTCTACCCAGGGGAGAGAAACGATCCACAGGAAATAACCAGTCCAACCATGAATGATGATATCCCTGTTAAGGAGATGCAAATGAGACAAAGATCTGGACTTCCCGATTTCCAGGCAGGAGTCCTTTCCATTTGATTGTTTCACTATGGAAGCCAGCGTGTCAGAGTTCTCCATAGAAACTGAGCTCATAGGAGATGCATATGTGCACACAGGTACATGTGTGTAGTGAGATTTACTTTATGTTCAAGTCTGAAACCTGCAGGGCAAACTCATAGGCTGGAGTTGATGCTATAGTCTTAAGGCAGAATTTGATCTCCAGGAAATCTCAGGAGTTGCTTTCAGGGTTTTCAATATATGAGGTCCATCCACATTATTAAGGATAATCTCCTTTTCTTGAAGTCGACTAATTGTAGATATTAATCACTTCTACAAAACACCTCCTACCTTAGTGCTGTGTTTTTCACATTTGGGGGTTATTTAAAATGGGCTCCAAACATAGAGCTGAAGCAACACCTAAAGTTCCTAAGTACAAGAAAAATGTGATGTGGCCAGGCACAGTGGTGTATGCCTATAATCCCAGTGGCCTGAGAGGCTAAGGCAGGAGGATCAAAAGTTCAAAGCCAGCCTCAGCAACTTAGCGAGTCCCAAAACAACTTATTAAGACCCTGTCCCAAAATAAAAATAAATAAACAAATAAAAGGGCTGGGAATGTGGATCAGCAATTAAGTGTTCCTGGATTCAATCCCCAGTACAAAAAAGGAAAAAAAGAAACAGAAAAAAAAGCTGTGATGTTCCCTACAAAGAAACTATATGCTCCTCAATAGTCACCAGTTGAGAAGCTTATCAAGGGATCAGCTCCACTTAGGAATGAGTTATGCTACTGTTGGTAGTGAGTTCAATTTTAATGAATTAACCATATCTATTGAATAAAGTGTCTTTAGAAAAGAACACACATAAAACAGGATGAAGTGTTGACCAGTTGATGATACTGATGTGAACATAGACTCATGGCAAAAACCCTCCGTGTCCCCTGGACTGATGTTTGAGTATCTGCTAATTCAGTGTTCTCTGCAATTTTGTAGAACATTACTACCTTGGGTAATGAGAATCAAAGTATCTTAGTGTGCTTAATTCTGGAATAACTCTGTTATTCCCCTCTTAGAGGTAAAGTGTCTGAGGCACAGAGGATAAATATATCGAGGAGTTGAAGTTGAGCCCAAACAACTCAGACTCCAGGATCTGCAAACTATACTATATCCTCAGAGTGGCTCTTCTAAAATTACATTTCTGTCTATGCCTTTTATTTTTCATTACCTTATAGTTTAGATCTTTCCCCACAATCCTGTGGCTCTCATTTTATGCTTTTTTTTTTTTGTATATTGGAATGTGCTTAAAAATGGGAGTAGTAGAATAACAGCAGAAAGATGAAGCAATAAGAAATATGTAAACTTGCTATTGTAACTTTGGGACTTCCTGAGAGCTCTGGGCATTAGTGACAATTAGGAAGACAGTGATGTCCCCCCCCCCCGGTTGGGGAGCGGGGTGCGGGTGGAATGGCCTCGGGAGACCTTAGCCATTCCCCGGGGGGGCCAGCAGGACACTGGGAACCGGGCACCGGCAGGACAGGGCTGGGGACAGGGGAAGAGGAGTCGCTCCACGCAGCGTTCCTGTGCGAGGAGCGGGCAGAACGACCTAGTGAGCCGTCCTCCGAGGGGCCGAGTTAGGGCAGGGATGGGGCGAGGAGTCGCTCCCCACTGCACTCCAGAGCGAGGAACGGGCAGAATGACCCAACGCTGGGCCATCCTCCAAGGGACTGAGTTAGGAAGGGTTGGGGAGCTGGGAACAAGGGGGCGAACGCCGGTGGCTGGAACACGGGACCTGCATCTTCTACTGCTGCTGATCTTTCTGATGTCTCTGCTGATCTCTCCGGTTCTATGCGTCTTCTCTGCTTTCTCCCTTCAGGACACGGCTGCTTGCTTTCCTCTGGCTACTATTGCTTCTCTGGCTGCTTTCTCTTC